>JAJMGV010000071.1:0-68869 GCA_030582695.1 [Candida] golubevii
AAAAAAACAAGGACAGAAAAAAAAATATGATCCCGTGGACGAGAAGCACCGCTTACAATAATGTACCAATTCGTTTTGCAAATGTTTTGGGTCTTTCCACGTGGCACCTTGTTTTGAAACTAGGTGGAGCGCCGGCGAGTTGTAGTTACTTTGGTTATTGTGTTGTTCAAAGATTCCAAAGTGTTGGGAAAGTAAATGAAAAGAGGCGTGCTGTAAAAAAAGGGTGAGGTCAAAAGTTGAGGCATTAGAGCAACAAGAAAAAAAAAACATGTCCGAGGGATATTTGTCAGGAGTCGTTTGAGACGAAAAAAGAACACGCAAAAAGAACGTGCTTAGTGGTGTTTCAGGGAGAAAACGTTTACAAGGACCTTGCTTTATATGGGTCTCTGTTCTGGTTGTTGGTTCTTGGGGACCCGCTGAAGAACAGGGATAAACGTTGTGTGAAGATTGGGGATATATGGTGTATCAAGAATCGGGGTATATGGTGTATGGCGAACGGAGTTTATTTATGATGTGTGATAGGCGAAGAAAACAGTAGATCTGTGTTCTAGGGGGTAAAGAACAAGGAGGGGAGGGGAGGGAGAAGAGAGAGGGAGAGGAGGAACAGAGAATGAAACGTTAAAGAGAGGGTAAGAAGAAGGACTACCAAGTAAATGGTGAAGAAAGGGTGTGGTCAAGGGTCTTACTCTAGTTCTTCTATTAGGTCAAAGTAGCGCACGATAATTAACACGTGTCTTTTGGCGGACAAGCTAACTTCTCTACTGGGCCGTGTTTCTTTCAATGTCTCTTTTCTCGAGCCACCAGCATGTGGACGAATACTCACAACTGTTGGTTTTGAGTGATGAGTACATCCAACAGTGTTGGAGTATCGATTCAGATCTAGAATTAACTGAGAAGGGAGAGGCTTGATGTAAATGGATGTGGCCGAATCGAAAAGGCCAGTGAATATTGTCCTGAATGATCCTCAAATTGCCCTCAGTTGAGTTGACTTTTTCACATGCATTTCGCTGGAAAGCCGAAGTATGGTATTGCTACATGACTCCGTCTTCTAATACCTAGAGTTTCAAGGCAGTAATGCTATCTGTCCAATGCGAAAGTGGTGCAATCTTAGTGCATTTATAGTTTCACACTGACACTCGTTCAAAGTTTCTGGCTGTCACTCATCTTTTCCAGACAATAACAACTACTGTGTTTTCAAGTCCTACTTAAAACTTTGAATCGAAAATCGCCTCTACGTCTTTGTGAAGCCCAATAGTAGAATCAGCATACTGAATTTGAGAAAATAATAGCAGACACGAATTAATTGAGTACTGTCATTTGTCAGTTATTAATTAATAACGGGTCTGCTAGTTTTACTTATGTCGTGCCACTTCTGGAAATAACCATTTTCAATGTATCCAGTTAGGTCAGATAGGTGTGTGATCAGACGAAAGCAGTCCTAGCTTGCAAGTTTGTTGGCTTTTTAAGTTGTAAGGCTGTTTTTACTTTGATAAAAATTTCCATCCAGGAACTGTCACTGAGAGTAACTTTATTATTCGTACCTAAGCTTGAATCTGTTGAGGCTTCAACGAACTCTGCTGTGTCTGCTATTTTTCAGGGATTAATATTTGCTATCTATTAATCTCCTGGACGACACTCATACAAGCTTTTCTACATCCGAAACATGACCAGTACCAGAAGATGTATCGAATATCAACTACTCCAGTGGGTGTTATGAAACAAGGTATTTAGAACGCTCTTACCTCAAACTAGTTAGTACTATGCCGTGTCCAGAAACACTGTCATACGATTTCTTTCCAATCCCCCTTGAAAAAAACAAAAACAAAATGGGCCACTCACAATGGCATATGTATCTTCTACGTCTTTGAAGTCTAAACAGCTCTTGGCTCTAAGCTTTGTCAGAAAAAAGCACGGATCAATTTGGAAGACAGTGTTAGAATATGACAAATGTAAGTGATCACAGGTGCTACGAACAGTAAGCTTCGGAAGTTTCAGAAAAATCCATGCATTTGTTGTCCATTTGGGTCAGGGCATATCTACACCCTCTCTACTGAGGTACGAAACGTACACATAGTTCTGGATGGATATATACATTGGCTGCAAAAGACAAACTCCGAAATCTTATAAAACCACAAGCTCGCTTCACGTGAAATATGGATCGCCTGGGCCACTCATTCAAAATCCTATGATCACGTTACAAGAAAACTGCCACGACAGTAAACTTGGAAATATTGTAGAATGAGATGCGGGAGATAGAGGATGAATACTTTTAGAGTTACGAGACCAGATGTACCCAACTTGTCTGTATTTTAGAGCAGGCAACTGATATCTTTCAGTATATCGCCAGAAAACAAAATCAAGACAGCGTTGAATCGAACTCATTAACATCCCTAATGTAACTGCTTCAGGTAGATTTGTATGTTTTCTCTACCATTGCAATTAAACGGGTATCCAAAAAGCTAGTTAGTCAGAGTAATCGAGCGAAACATACTGGTGTCTGTCAAGATAATGCATTTAGTCTGACGTATTATATCTCGGCCCGTACACAAACCATATACCAATTCTTCAGACAAATTCACTTAGACCAATACACTAGACCAGTAGTGTTTGATCTCGCGTTCTAAGTTAATACATCTTAGGCCATAACTACACCACAAAGCTACCAACAAAACACACCCAAAGAAGCAGATAACCCGACGAAATATTCCATTGCCCTCAGAGCCCAGACAAGCCATATTGCTTCCACTCGCGCGGTACATATTTGTCAGGATCGTCAGACGTGTAGTTAACGGTATTCATTGAGAATGTGAACTAAAGCCGGCACTTGAGAGTATAATGGAAAAATGGCCAGCTATGTGAACACTTTTCCAGTTGAGTACTCACAGAAATACTCTTAGCGTATAAGTATGGAAAACGAGCTAGGCTGGCGGCTGTTCGCCTGGATGTGGGATGGACCTACCACAATAGGTAGTCATATCCAAAGAGTTAGCTATCAGTGACCAAATAGGGAGATGCTATCTGAGAGAGGGCCAAGAATGATCCTATTGTTCCGACGGAAGAGATGACCAGAGTCAACTGGGGGTAGTATAGTTTTCAGCCTGTTAACCCATTCCCGAAGATCCGAATGACTACCGGGATAGGTAATTGGAGCCGATGCCAATATGATCCTATCTACATCCTCACGAAATTGGCCGTAATCTCGGGACGAGCCAGACTTTATCAGGTCTTGATTGCCCTTCCCTCTTTTTATGGTGGATCTGTTAAAGCGTTGCTTGTGTGGTAAATGACCTATTGTTGGATCTTTCAGAGAGCAGTAACTGCATCCACAGCAGTTCATTGATTAAATACCGTTCGCTTACTTGGTCTTGAAGGTTTCTTTGCCCGGCTTGGGAATAAACACGGAATTACACTCACCAACGCCTACTACATTCCTCAAAGCCATGCCTCTTTATTTACGGGAGCAAACCAACATTTGATTTCAGAGTTGTTTTGTCAAAGCGCTTCGTAATATGCTTTACGTCACGACGATATTAGAAGCTGCCCCTATAATTTAGAGTTGAAAAAGTCAGGAAGCCTTCATGTTTTCACCGCAGAGAGAAAACACTATACACTCCCACGAGGCACCCCCAAACTATCTGCGTTAGTGATTCACTAATCCGTTACCGATTCGATATTTCACTATCACTATAATATAATAATAATATAATAATAATATAATAATAATATAATAATAATATAATAATATTATTATTAATATCGATCTTAGCGAGTTTTTAGTGAAAAGTAGCGTCGCTAACATCACTGCCCAGCGCCAGGCGCCCACAGGCCCACGCTACAACACTATAACACTATAACCGTAGAAACTGCCACATACAAAAATTCACAGAAGATTGAAAAGCTAGGCCAGATGTAGAGACCACCAAAAACACAAAAACACCGGCTCCTTTTTAAAAAAAACACTCCGCTTCCTCCTTTTCTCTACCCCATGTTATATCTCCTCCAGCAAGAACTACTCGCTACTCGCTACTCGCTACACGCTACAGCAGCGTGGCGCGCGCTCACGGCGAACCCATGCCTCCGGCTCCAGGTTCCAGCGCACCAAGTACAACCGGCAAACAAGCCCGAGAAGCACTCATTTTCCTCACCACACTGAACATTCAACCACACTAGTGCACTTTTTTTCGGGACACCAGCACGCTAAAATCAAGGAAACCGAGGAAATACCAGTCTCTCGTAAACGCCATGCTGTCTGAGAGCCACCGTGCGGCAAACGGGCCGAAATTGCCGCCAATCGACCCCACTTTGGCGCCTCCTCTGCCTGCTAAATCCTCCTTTCAATATGCCGTGGATCCCGTGGCCCTTATGATCAACGAATGCATGCGGATCTCGCTGGCCATGCGCAAACAAGGCCGCTGGTCACAAACAGGCGTTGCGGCGATCTTTGGAGCCACGGATTTCTTTCTGGATGACGAGCCGTTGATGACGAGCCTGGTTCTAGCGTCTTTAGGAGCCTTTGGTGGGTTATCTGCTGCCTCCCAGGGGGCACAGAGCCACGCGAGGACGTCCAACGTAACCGCTGCAGGTCCCGCTAACCCGCTACATTCGAGTTTCTTGCAATTGCGAGCGATATTGACGGAAACTGCCGATATCGACGATGTCGATAGCCTAACGCTCTTGCAGCCGTTCCTTTTGACGATAGAGTCGAGCACCACCACGGGCCACGTCACCAGCATGGCGCTCAACGTGGTGGCGAAGCTTTTCCAGTACGAAATCATCTCGTTTCGCCTGAAAAACTTGCCCAACACATTGGTACAATTGACCACATCTTTAACACGCTGCCGTTTCGAGGCCTCAGACCAGAATCTGGACGACGCTGTGCTCTTCAAGGTTCTCCGGCTCTTGGAGACCATTGTGGTGAGCCCGCTCTCGCGTCTTTTGCCAAACGCGGTCGTTGCAGAGGTCATCCATACTTGCGTATCTTTGGCATGTAATAAGAGACGCAGCGAAGTGCTCAGACGAGCCGCAGAGATGACCATGGTGTCGATGACAGCCCGGATTTTCCTGCGTATTCGTGAACTTGAGCCTGAGCAGTCGAACGGCGAGGAAATAGTGCCCAACTATGCCGAAATCCACTCCGATGCGATTGCTGGGTCTCCTTTACAAGCCACCACCGCTTCAGATGCCGCCAATAACGCCTCCCACGAGTCCATAGACCAGCCTGTCAAGTTTGGCGATATCCCGGTAATGTCTTCAGCCCCGGAACCTGCTGATACCGTTGACTTGAACCCACTTTCACCCCGCAAATTGAGCACGGCTGGAGAAGACTCACAACAACAGTTTGATATCCAATGTATCAACGAGTTCTTGGGCCTTCTTATCTCCATGAGCTCGCCAACAAATCAGTACCAGCACACGGAATCCTCCCGCGTGTTTGCACTCTCTCTTATCACTACAGCGATCGAGGTTGCTGGTGATGACATTCCTAGACATCCATCTTTGATGGCTCTTTTCGCGGATCCGGTGTCCAAGGACGTTCTGCAGATGATTTCATCCACGGACTCGACAGCTTTATTGCAGGAGGCGCTCAAGTTGTTCTGTACTATGGCGGTGATTCTCAACAACCACCTTAAGCTGCAGATTGAATTGACGTTCAACTTGATTTTCAAGTCTCTCTTGCCAAACAAGTCTGCCATCGACAAGAACATCAAGGGCAATACCACGGCAATCTCTTCAAGAAGCCCGTCGTCGAAAGAGCTCATTATCGAGTCTCTCTCATTCCTTTGGACACGGTCTCCACAGTTCTTTGCTCAGTTATTTGTGGAGTACGACTGTGACTTTGAAAAGTCTGACTTGGCGAACACTTTTGTTGATTTCTTGTGCGAGCTAGCTCTTCCAGAAAGTGCAATCACCACTACAGACAATGTACCTCCTATTTGTTTAGAGGGGATTCTATCTTTTGTGTCTGGAATCAACTCCCGTGCGAAGTCGTCCTATTTTTCAACTACTGAACCCTCCGAAAAACATCAGTTGATCGCCAACAAGTTGCAGAAGAAATCTTTCATCAAGTGCACCGAAATCTTCAATGAAAACCCAAAGAAAGGTATTGCTGCGCTTACGGAAAAACACTTCATCAAAGATGCTGCTAACGCGAAGGAATTGGCGGAGTTTTTCTTCCAGAAATCTGCACGATTGAACAAGAAGGTGTTGGGAGAGTACTTGGCGAAACCAGCAAACTCCGAGGTGCTCAAGGAGTTCATGCTTTTGTTCGACTTTGGAGGCTTGAGGGTCGACGAGGCCTTGCGCATGATGTTGAAGTCGTTTAGACTTCCTGGAGAATCTCAACAGATCGAACGTATTGTTGAGCTTTTTGCCGATGCTTTTGTGTCTTCTCAAACAGCAGAAAACAATGTGGCTCCAGAAGAGTACCCCGACCGGGAACCGGTATTGCCTGATCGGGATGCTGTGTTCATTTTGTCGTATTCGATTATCATGCTTAACACTGACTTGCACAATCCACAAGTGAAGAAGCTGATGGAGTTAGACGCCTACAGAAGAAACCTCAAGGGCGTGTATAATGGCAAGGATTTCCCCGAATGGTATATAGCCAGCATCTACAATTCTATCCGGGACAGAGAGATCATCATGCCTGAGGAACATCACGGTACTGATAAATGGTTTGACGATGTTTGGCATAATCTCATTTCCTCGCAGTCCAATTGGGCCAGAGACCACGGCAACTCAGTTGATGACTTCGACTCGGCAACTCTTTGCGATTTCGACAGGCTTCTTTTCGAGTCTGTGGTGGGGAATGTTGTGGAAACATTGATCAGAGTGTTTCAGGAAGCATCCGATGACAACATCATCACCAAGTTGATGTCTTCCATCGACAAATGCGCAAACATTTGCATAGCGTACAATTTGACACCGGCGATTGATCACATTATTGAGCAGCTCACCAAGCTCACCACGTTGGCTGGTGGACCATCCATCAAAGCACCAGAAGAAGAACAATTCAGACTCGAAATTCCTATAACCCAGCTCTCCATCGAGAAAAGGGGTGCACCAATCACGGTTAGTGAGCTTTCGGTGTACTTTGGCAAGGACTTTAAGGCACAGCTCTCGACTGTGGTTCTTTTTAGGTTGATCAAGAAACCCAACTGCCGGGTTTCGGAGTCATGGAATACAGTGATCAGGTTGATATTGAATTTGTTCGAAAACTGTTTGGTAGAGCCAAACCTATTCAGTGAATTCCAGAAAAAGCTCAAGCTTGCGCAGTTGCCTAAAGTCAAGCCAAGCTTTGCCATACAGAAAGTGAAGCCCCTTAGAGAAAGCGGCTTGCTATCTTCTTTCTCGTCGTTTTTGAAGGGATACTCCGATGAGCCCCCGGAGCCATCTGACCAGGAAATCGAGTCAACGCTTTCTACTTTTGATTGTGTCAACTCACTCAATATCCCCGCCATTTTCGACGTTGTTTCCAAGAGCGACAACGAGCAGGTGAAGCAGTTCATCCTTCATTTGATGCTGAACTTCCCAGAGTTCTCTCCTGAGAATAAGAGATTCTATGAGGCGGAGGTTCTTTTCTTGTTTGAGAGCTCTGTGTGCTTCGCTTTGCTTATCGAGGATGAAGAGACCACGGAATTGATCATCAGCCGTCTAGTTGAACATCTTGAATCGTCCAATTTGAGCAAAAAGGCCGTCACCAGACTTAGCACTTACCTCTTTTTACTTGTGAGAAGAAGCAAAGTTGACCACCAAGAGCACGTCACTAAAACCATTCAACATCTACTTGGATTTGAACCAGAAACATTGGCCAAACATGGATCTTCTTTGGTTCAGCCTCTCTTCTCGTTGGTGGATGACGATTGCGAGGTGAAGGCCATCTTTTGGAATGAGCCATTTTGGAACATCCTTAGAGCTCTTGCCTCGGTGAAAGATTATACCGATGACATTTTGACTTATGCGGAAGCGCTTGTCCGTCAGGCGCCACAGAATATAAACAACGAGAACTACTTGCCGTTTTTAGGTGTTTTGGATGAGATTTCGTCCTTGGGTGCAGTGGGTGCTCAATTCGAACAACTGCAAGAGGTAAACGAAACAAACGAAGCCTATCAAGCGAGCAAGGAACTCATTGCTCTTGCCAAACGCAGTGTTTCGTTAACAGGAGAGTTGAGCACATCGCAACAAAAAGCTGCATATCCTTTGATCCAGGCTCTTGCACATCAATGCTTTAATCCTTGCCGAGAGGTTCGGGGCCATGCGGTGAGAGTGTTGCAAAACCTGATTTTGTCCGCTCAACCTAATGAAAATTACACGGCCGAGGGATTGTTCCAATATGGATTGTTTCCTTTGTTGGCCGAATTGCAGAAGGAAGAGACGTTGGCCACGGACGTGGGAGGATTCTGGGAAACCCACCTGCAGGTCTTGAGTTTGGTTAGTCAAGCTTTCCTTCGCTTACACCCGGAAATGACGCCGGAGGGGGCGGAAAGGGTGTGGTTGAAGTTGGTGCAAGAGTTTAGTGCAATCAATCAGTTGGCGCCTCAGGTCAAAGAACCTAGCCTCGAGGTGATGAAAAACATGATTTTGGTACTACAGAACGATTTCTTGACGCCAGAGAAAGAAGCGTTATGGAACGAGACCTGGGAAACACTCGACAAGTTGTTTCCTGGGCTCAAACAAGATATTGTGAGCTCATGATGTTCTTGAAATGCGAGAGCCATGTTGCACCTGGTCACGTGACTGATGTCTTGTCCGGGGAAGTTGAGAAAAAAAACCTCCCAAGGGCCAACCCAAGGCCAGCTTCAACTTTTTAAAGTTTGCAATTCTACACGCACCATGCCTGACACGTACGCCCAGAGAGCAGATAAACATGCCTCGCCCGTGGCTGCGAGACTTTTACGTCTAATGGAGGAAAAAAAGTCGAATTTGTGTGCTTCGGTAGATGTGAGCACCACCAAAGAGTTCTTGGACCTCATTGCGAAGTTGGCACCTTACATTTGTCTTGTCAAGACGCATATTGATATAATTGATGACTTCTCATACGAGGGCACTATTGTGCCATTGTTGGAGCTCTCAAAAAAACACAAGTTCATGATTTTCGAGGACCGCAAGTTTGCTGATATCGGAAACACGGTGAAAAAGCAGTATTCCGGAGGAGTCTACCAGATTGCAAAGTGGGCCGATATCACAAACGCCCACGGGATCACGGGGGCCGGAATAGTCAAAGGGTTGAAGGAAGCTGCCTCAGAAACTACCCTGGAGCCACGAGGTGTTTTGATGTTGGCCGAGCTTTCGTCTAAAGGCTCGCTAGCTTATGGCGAGTACACCGAGAAAACCGTGGAGATTGCGAAAACAGACAAAGATTTTGTTATTGGCTTTATTGCTCAGAGATATATGGGCGGAGCCGCAGAAGGTTTCGACTGGCTTACGATGACTCCAGGCGTGGGGTTGGACGATAAGGGCGACGCTTTGGGACAACAGTACAGGACAGTGGATGAGGTAATTGCCTCGGGCACAGACATTATTATTGTTGGCAGGGGTTTGTTTGGCAAGGGCAGAGACCCGTGTGTGGAGGGGGAAAGATATAGAAAGGCAGGCTGGGAGGCGTATGAGAGGGCATGCAAATAGAAATAGGCAAAACAGGCAATATGCAAAATATGTCAAAAAGGTGAGCATACGTGACGTCCGTTTGGGAACGCCGTGGGTGCCGTTCACCAGACGCATCATACACATGCAGTTATTCAAGGGCGCCGGTGTCGTCCATACCATCTGCCAACCGAGTTCTCATGATTTCAAACACCAAGAGACCCACGGAAGTGGCCGGAATAGTGGTGAGAGCGTTTCGGGCAAATCCTTTGTATGCAAGCTGGAACCACGTCGTTTTGGACGTGTGCTTGTTCTTGACCACCTGGTGTAGCGTGTCGAGGTACGAGTTCCAGTACACCTTGATGAACGGACGCTTTTTCAGTGGATGCACCGACGAGTTGTAGATATCCAACGCCTCAAGACGATGGAAGTGGATTTTCTGCACCTTGGCTATCGGATACTGAACCGCAAGTAGCGTGAACGCAGCCGAGGCCCCAGCGAGCAAAACAAACGTGGACTTGAGGATCTTGGTGGACCTCAAACGCTCGTTCTTGATCATTTCCGTGTTGACTTTGCGCGTATCGGAGCTGAAATACGAGAGCTTCTCTCTCATGGCCGTACGCAAGTTGCGGTATGCCGAAATCACTCGGTAGGTGAGGTTGTAGCCCCTTGTTTTGATCACCTCAAACGTCAGGAAGTAGAAGGCAAAGCCAAAGCTCTCCTTAACAAACGAAAACGCGTATCCTGCAAACACACCCACCAACCCGATTTCCCGGAGCTTGTGGGCACCGTATTTCCAGAGATTCTGGTGTTTTCCCGAGATCATTTCGGCTGTGGTCAGTCGAGAGTAGATGGCGTCCAAGGGCGCCGCAGCCAACGACTGCGCTGCTCCTGCTATGAACCCTGCTCGCCATGTATCGATGGGCGAGTACTCGAAATTGGCCTTGGGCTCTTTCTGCCGACTATAGAAGTCAAGCGCCCCCAAATACGTTCCATATAGGATTGCGCCAGTGGCCGAGTTGGCGATGAGTGGAGGCAAGATATTGTCAGGAACAAATCTCCAACCCTCGCGTTGAAGCACACTGATCAACATGGCCAAACTCGAGTGCGTGCGGAATTTGTATGGCTTGGAGAGAATGTCCGTGTGCTTGTTGGCCTGTTCCCGCACGTAGACCATGTAATCGAACCGCGAGGGCCGGAAAAGCTTGATTGGAGTCCGGAGATAAAGTGTCTGGAGCTGGTATAGGAGTGCACGCATACCTGCGGTGGAAAGCGACACCGATTGATAACTGGCTATGTGATCCGAGTCATTTCGTAGGCTTTCGGCTGACATGGGGTTATGCGAAGACGGAAAGTGAAGAAATGCAGCGGGTGAAGTGAAAGGCCTTGGTGAATTGGTATTGGTCACGTGCGCAGTTGGTGAATTGAGACAAGATTGGAGAGGTGAAAGGAAAAAAACAAAGATGAGGGTTTCCGTTTTTCCGGGGTTTCCGTTTTTCCTGCGTTTTCAACTCTGCCCCTTAGTGTAGTGGATTCGGTTCTTGCACAGTGTTCGAAGCAATCGATCCATTTTATCCTAGATCCTCCACTCCACTCCATCGTGCAGAAACCGGGGCGAAGACGCGGGGGCGTGCGCGGCCCAAATGGTTGTTAGTGTCTTGAAGAAGTTGAAGTGAAGCCTGCGGTAAAGGACATATCAGACTGTTCGTCAATAATGCCAATGCATTTATCCAACGCCGGGCCCAATAGTATGATTTCTGCAAGAAATAATTACAGACCTGCAAACACGAGGTTGGAGATGATTTTGGGAGGTGGTCATCTGACCCTTGACCATACTCACCTAGTATGAAGTAGAGTATCAGGTCTCTGTATCTTTCCACGAATCTCATAGGAATCGGCAGGTTTGAAAAAGCCACACCTTATCATGCGTCCACCACCTCTTTGTACTGTGAAGCTTTTTGATGCTGTTCCAGCCGAGTCCCCTCTTTTTTAGGCGTCCGAAACTCGTTCAGGGTGGTTGATAAAAGCACGCGGTGATTGTCCTTGTGATGATTTGTCAAGGTGGACGCCAATGTCACTTTTGCTGTTATTCTTGTTCTTGTTGAGTCAGTGTGACTGACACTCTTAAATAAAGAACAAACGTCAATTAACAATGTATAGCGACTTGTGCTTCCAGAGAGATGTGGGACATCTGAGCCAGTATGAATGCGCATTCAAGAAGCATAAAAAACCATGAAGTCCAAGTCATCTGAGATCAGTCACAATTTTATCGTGACAGTGACCGAAAAAACAATGAAATGACACGGGTCAAACGACAAGCTTGAAGAAAAGACATATTAAAGATGTCCAATCCATACCATTACTTCGTTAGACATGCTTTCCCTCTACCATTTCCAACCTGGTGCTCTCGATGTCTTCATAAGAAAATACCCACACAGATCGCTCAATCATGGCCGATTATGGCTCTATCATGGCCCGATCATGGCCTGATTATGGCCCGATTATGGCCCGATTATGGCCCGATTATGGCGCGATCATGGCGCGATCATGGCCAGATCATGGCCGGATTCCCCAGATCCAATACCGCTCTCTCCTCACTCCTGCTCCTCCCGGAACAAGATAATTTCACTCTGTTTGAAGTACCGACGTGCGTCCTCGTCCACCAAAACCAACGACAAGTATGTGCGAGTAGAGAATTTCTTGTTCACGTCCTTGTACGTTGGAGTCAAGTTGTAGCCGCCCAAAAAAAGACGGATTGGGATACTTTCACCCTTCACGGGGGCGCCATCCATGATCTCAAACTTGGCCAATGTTTCGCTATCGACTACCTGGTTCTGGGCAGATCCCACGGTCTCCCGTTTTATAAGCGAAAGCTCCATGTGCTTGATTTTGAGTCGAACAAGAAGAAAGTAGATCCGCCCCACGATCACCTCCTTCAATGAAAACCGCGATTTCAGGTACTCAAACTCAATGTGCAAGCAGTGTTCTATGCCCACATCCATTTTGACCGTCAGAGGCTTACTGACCAACTGAGACTGGCCTTTTTGTGGCTGTGCTTGGCCCTGACTATGACTGTTCTTGCGTTCCTGCAGCGGCTGTGGCGTGGCGTACTGGTATACCCAGAGCTCTTTCTCCCGAGTCAAGTCCGCCTTGTTCTTGCGAGATACCACCACTTTGATGTAATATCTTAACGTCACGTTTTTTCCACGGTAGCTTTCGTATTGTTTCTCGACATTGCGGAACTCAAACGGGTACGTTTCTGCATGAGTCAAGACGCCAGGAGCCGCCAACTCTGTGGCCAAGGAGAGAAACTCCAGGCTCGAAATCACCTCCAGAGACAGCTCTATGGATCCTAGAAGTTGCACTTTCACACCCACATGCTCGGTTTTTTTGCCCTCGCGTGTCCTAAGCGTAACCTCTCCTTTGACAGATTCGCCGTCGGCAAATAAGGGGAGCGAGTCCACTCTTCCGCGCGGGGATTTGACGTCGATATGCTTTCTAGAGCTTTCGTTGTCTAGTCTGATCTCGATATCGAGAGGAGTCTTGAAGAAAAGAGACATGATAGCAGACAGAAGTGGGCCCAAAGATTATTTCTGATGAAAGTTACAGAATTATCAATAAAACGGGGTCAAACTGTATGTTTAGGCGTCGCTAGTGTGGAGTGAAAGATTCCAACCGTTGAACAAAGCGAGTTATACGACCCAATATGATCTAACAAGAAGCCGAGAGAAAAGCGGTAAGATGAAAATTTGCTTTGTTTTCGTAATCCCGCGAATCAGAAAGATAGAAATGTAATTCAAACCTGGGTATTCTTTTTGTTTTGCTGACACTGTCAAATGTTAAGTAGTTGAAGATCGTGTCAGATTACAGTGCGACAATGCCAGAAGCTCCAAGTGAGAACGTAGTGAGAACTTACAAGCACACCCAGCCAAATCGTGGAGACATGCGTTGCGTGGGCTCTGGAGATAGAGGCGATTTGGGAGTGCATACACGCGGGTTCGGGGTCTATATGCACTACCCCAATACAGTACCCCACTACAGTACCCCATTACAGTACACTTTCCGATGGCTATAGGCATAAAACGTGTGCACCGGAAATATGGAATATTCCTATCATCCATCATCCAAAAATACTGTATATAAATATTCTTTTTTAGTAGAAGTTGCTCCGCTCAATTGGCTCGTTCAGCTGACTGGCAAAAGTCGAAATCAGCCTTCGCGTGGCACCACGACTCCGCTCCAGTATTGCATGTTTGGCAAGTTTTTTTAGCAAATGTTTGAATTCGTCTCGGTCGAGTGCCTCTTGTTCCACATAGCAAAGAATATCTTTAATGAGCCATAGAGCACCAGAGTGCTTGATAGTTTTCTTCTCCTTGGAATCCCCTGGATCCTCGTATGTTTCAGAAGCATGAGCACTCTCATCAATGATCTCTTGTATAGTAGCCTCCGCAGTCAACGTCTCATGTGGTTCTTCATTGTCATCATACTCATCAAGGAAGTTATTGACAGCTGCTGAAGTATCAAAGTGTTGATCCTCATGAGGTCTGCCAACTAAGGTTGCAAGATTCGCCGCTGAGTTTAAGTCTCTAGTTTCCGCAACTATAGATTCTGTTGCTTGGGTTTGCTACTTGGTGGAGTAAGCAATCCCGTCATGCGCCAACAATTTTGGAATATTTTAGCAGGAACATCATTCCATGCTTTATTGCACCAAATCACTGACTGCTTCTCATTATGCCCTTGCATGATAAAAGGTCTTGCTCGATTTCGTCGAGCATGTGTGTCACAGATAACACTCAATAACGGGATCTCACTGACCATATAAAGCCTTGATCCAAAGCCTGTAAGACAGAACTTGTATTTGGCAGCAATAATCTAATTTTGATGTTAGAGAGTGGTCGATCATCATTGATTCCCAATCAATAGCCGCTCTCTTAGCTGAACAATTCGCATGTAGAAATTGTTTTGGTCGATCTCATCAGTCATGAGAGGTTTCAGAGGCAAGGCACGGTGTGTTTTAGAATACTCGGCGGACGGGAAATCACAAATGAATGCCAGCTCTATTGTAGAATCAATTTTGGCCCAATTTTGTGCTATTAATGCCTATAGCCATTTTGATTTTGCACCAAAATTTTGTAATATACCTATAGTCACCATATTTTGGCTTATGTATGTAAATTAAGCCTAAAAAATGGAATTTTAGGCATAATGAAGTGATTGTTCCTATAGGTGTAATGCCTAAAGCCATCGGAGAGTGTACCCCGAAATTTTCATTCCCACACCAACATCATAATCATCCACCGTTTGCTTCTTGGCCCGAACTTTGCCTTCCATAAAAAGAAACCTGCTTTCTCCCGATTTCTTTTTATTCTCCCAAACAGAAATTTTCTTTGCCCCGTGCCTTTTCTTTTTCGTGCCTGTTTCTTTTCCCGGGGCCCTTCCTACCAGGCCCGTCGTGCCTTGCAGATTCTAGTTCTCACACTGCGACCTCGACTTCCCTCTTTTTGCAGCCGACGGATTTATCCTTTTTCTTGGATTCACCCTTCTTTCGAGCCCACCGTGTTTGCTAAGGTTGCAAAACCCTTCAAGGGGGTCCCGGGTAGGTATATATATTGGCTTGAAGAACCACAAATCAAACCTTCTTTTCTGGTTTCCTCAACTCTTCACTACCCATCAGTTCTCAGTTCTCAGTTCTCAGTTCTCAGTTCTCAGTTCTCTTATACCCATTACTTAATTACCATGTCAGCAACACAAACACCTTCTGCCAGATACGTGCCCAAGCCCAATGAACGTTTTCTTAAGCTGATGAAAAAATTCATAGTCACGTGTCCCTCCAGAGAGAATCAGGAGAGGGAGATCCCCTGGATGAAAAAAGACCGTTTTTTGGAGAAGAACACGGAAGAATGTCAGGCCAAGCCAGAGTATTTGTCCCGTTTGAACAAATGGCCCCAGACGGAATACAGACAAACGTCGGGAAGATAAAATAAACTAAGGATAATAGTTTCTCGGGAGAAGTGGGCTTCATTTGGGGCTTTTAGTCTTCCTGGATTATTTCGTGTTTTCGTTAGAGTTTATAGAATGAAACGATATTATGAATGAGTGGATGACGTGTAGTTCATCACAGGGAGAAGAGATTTGACGGGAGGTTCTTGTTATAGTAAAATAGCACTTGGTAGATTTGGAAGAGCCAAAAGTAAACGATCATGATATTTCTGATTCTGTTTCTTGAAAGTGCGAGCAATTAACTAAAAGTAGTTATGAGCGTTGACGATCACTATGGTATTTGCCGAAGGAGCATAGTTAAAGGACCAGACAGAAGAGATAGTTAATGACAAATTTTTTCTTCCGTCTTTTTTCCTCTTTTTTTCTTTTTTTCTTCTTTTCTTTTTTTCTCTTTTCCTTTCTGTTTTCTTCTTTTTCGGCTGCTGAATTATTCGCCGAGAACACACCCTGAGTTTACTTCTGCTTCCGTTAAATTGAGTACTCGCAAGCCAATTTATCGAAGGAGGAAGCTCCACGTTATTTGAGCGTATATTCTTTGATTACCTCATTTTCACATTTGCCAACATCACGAGCTTTTCCTTTCCTTTCTCTTTTTCTTTTCTCTTTCTTTTCACTTGACTTACTTCGCAAAGCCGCTTTCCCGTGTAAATACATGTTGTTTCTTTGAGAAAAAAAAAAAAAAAAAAAAAAAAAAAAACCAGCCATCTCATAAGCCTAAGCTTGGGGACCGGGCTTGAGATCATACGCCCTGCTGATTCTGAAAGGTGAGAACACTCAACCCCGTGATAATACACCCGTTCCTCCCCTCTATGTTTCCTTACCGTCTAATTGACACTCACTGAATCATGATGACACATGAAACACGCAGAAGAACAATATTCTCCAAAACCAAGAAAACTCAAAAATTACCATCTTCGAAAAATTCAAAATTTGACGGCTAAAGAAAACTGGACGGTTGGGCCCGGGTGTCTCGTATCCCGAGCTCTTTTTTTTTTTTTTTTTTTTTTTTTTTTTTTTTTTTTTGAGCCATTGACCTCTTTTTCGCCGGCAGTAAGATCCCAGGCCTATTGCACCAGTGTTGCGAACTATACTTAAATCGCTCTTCTTTCTTCACTATCTACTATATTAGTATAAGAGGTGGGATAATTGGAATTAATTAATAGTAAAATTAATATTACTATACTTATCGCATAATATAGTAATTTGCCTTCAAGAATTAATACGCGTTTTGAATCTTGACCAATTGGACATTTTGGGTGGGTAATCGACGAAACTCCATCCCCAATTTGAGCTAACTCCACCCCGTCTTCTAATAAACACGCCTAGCTTAATATGTACTGAAAAAAGTTTCATTCTAGTTAACTGCTTGACATGCATCGCGGAACTACAGTCGTGAAGGTAATCAAGCAAAGTTACTTAATCAGAACACCGGGCAAATCAGATCAGTTTGTAACTGTAGCAGTGCCAACTCGGCAGCCTCTTCTTCATACACTCATCGTTGATGATGATTTCCATATCTTTTAGAAGCACAGAAATACATCACACAATGCTTATTTCTGAGTACTGTATAAGCACGGCAACCTTTACTTCTAGGTCATGAGTTGTATTTCACTAGCAGATTTCCAAGACTTCAAAGCCAGTGGTTCGTCTTGTTCCTGAGATTTTCTTGTTCTTAGATTCAGAACGTGCCTAGCGCATTTATTACATAATTGTTATTTCTTAGTGACAATCTTCTTCACTTGCGCACAAGCACAGGCCAAATAACTTAAATTGGGTCTTCGGGCGCTTCTTCTTTTTTTTTTTTTTATTATTTTTATTTCCAGTTTATTCTCGTGGTTTGCAGGAACACAATTGCTTTGTGAAGCTGACAAGAGATGTATCTCACGAACTCTTCTTGCTATTTTTGGGTTATTAATCTTACCAGATTTTGAAAATCATTTTTACTATATTTGGATAGTAATATTGATATTCGTCCATATCGAGATCGCAATATATAGCGAGATCGAAATTACTATGTAACTATTTTAAGTCTCCATGCGGCTGCGCTGTACATACCTTCGGGCGCCCTCAGACCACAAGTTAGACCTGCCTCTGAAGTATAAAACATATGAAAACAAGAGAGCGAAAGAAAGATAAAAAGAGAAAAGACAAAACAAGACAAAGAAGAGGAAAAACACTTCTTCAAATCTTGAATAGAACGCCTTCATCTCTTACTCATTTCTTTCCATTCTCCGACCCACAATACCACTCCAGTGTCCCTTCTCTGTTATCCTAGGCACCTCTACCGGCTCTGGGCCTGCATCCACCGCGCTCGACCTACGGCCATACAGTAGATACCGAAACACGTAAGACAAACCTCAAGCCGTATCTTTTGTCAATTGCACTGCGCCAACGCAAAGATCCAGTTGTGTGGAGCTATTGGTGTGAGCTGTGACGCACGTGCACATTGAATAAACGGTGATTGGCAGCCAAATTGAAAGCGAACTCTCCCGGAGAAGCGTGCTTTCTGCAGAAGTTAGGACTCTACGCTAAGACGCCCATATCTGACGGTTTTTGGTCTGTTTCTGCCGCCGCAAAGCTCCGTCCACCGCAACCAAGTGCCCTCCAGAGGATAGAAACAGAATCTAGGACTAGCCTCTGAAAATCTGGCGTGGCCTCGATTAAAACTCGACTGATTCTGGCCCGGTTCAAGATCCCTCACAATCACAACCTGGGCCGCTCGATACCACACAAACTCTGCACCTCTCTACTGCCGTGTACCCCTGAAAATGTCGGATACCATAGAGACAGACTCTCCATACCATATCGACCCCCAGGAAGGCCCTCCGCGGGTCGACTGTCTAGATACGGTGATTGCCTTGTACGACTTTCCTGGGACCCAACCATCACACCTTCTGCTTGAGCTCGGCGACACAGTATACGTGCTTTCGAAGAGCGAGTCCGGCTGGTGGGATGGCGTGTTTCCTGGCGATGCGGGCGATGTTTGTCGGGGCTGGTTCCCCTCCAACTATGTTCGTTCTGTTAACTATGTGCAGCCCGTGTTGAGCCGGCTCCAGTCCAAGAAGGAGCTTGACCTGATCACTGCGGCCAACACCGCGGCCAACGTGCTTATCCCGCTGTTCACCAGCTTGCTCCAGAAAAACTTGGGAGACCTGGCGCGTGAGCTGTCGCTGAATACACGAAAAAACTCCGTTGTGTCGTTTGCGTCTTCCGACGGCAGCTCCGAAGGCAAACCACGCCGGTGTGAAGGGCGGACAGTACCGGAGGAGGTGCTGGAAACTCCCCAGAACAATCACCAGATGTCTTTTGCCTCTACGCTCTCGTATAGTGGCGCTTCGGTGGGAATGTCGTTAGGGTCGCGATCCGGCTCGTTTATGAACCTTCTGACGCCGCCCGCACACCCCAGCGGGATCTCCTTCACTCCTGTGGAAGTGGCCGAGGAGCTCGTGGCACAGCTAAAACTCGAGCAGAAGCGTAACGTCATTTGGGTTTCCCGTATGGCCGATACTGGAGACGTCGTATACTACTGTGAGGTGTTGGATATCTACTGTTCCACGCTTCCCTTAGCACCGATGGTTTCTGCCATCGACAACGGCGGCGTGGTGGTGGACCTCCCGCTGAAAGAGGCCACGGAGGACCTTTCGTTGCTGTTGAAGCAGTTCCCAAGCGATTTCTGTGGCTCTTTGGGCGCTATGGACATGTCTTCCCACTCGAGATTGTCTTCAGTGGCGGGCAAGTCGTTCGATGCGACCGACAAGCGTGACTCGAGCGTGTCAACGATGTCTCAGGCTAGCACTTCGTCGTACCACAACTTTTCCCAGCCTTTTTTTATTACTCCACGGCTTTTTTACAAGCAGTACTCGGACATTTCCCGCTGGACAGACCTCCGGGACCAGCTGAACTACCTTCTAGGCTTGACATGGAAAGCGGTGGAGAATTCGAACAAGCAGCTTTTCACGATGCACTTGTCCGAGCTCACCAAGATCGTGTCCATCATGATGAGCGCGGCCAGGTTGACCCAGGCGGACTTTGTTGACACCAGGCTCGAAAAGTCGATCCGCCATCGCATCCGCAGGGTTTCCAGCGCGTTTGCCCAGATGTACATCAACAGCTTGTTGCACTTGAGCATGATGCACTATTCGGATGGGCTGGTTGGAGAAGAGTACCTCAATTTAGGCATCCATAACCTCAACAAGTCAACGAGTGCGGCACCTCAAGGGCGGCCCAGTGCTTCTTCCAGAGGCTCCGATAGCACGTTTATCCAAGCAAAGGGCTCGTTCTCAAAAGACGCCGATGGTAATCCTCAGCTGGCTCTGGGAGAAGATAGCTTTGCGTCCTACTTGCAGCAGATTGAAAGCGATATCCACACCTTGCGGGACAAGATGGATGGGTTGATTGATATCTTTGTGAAGCTCTCCAAGGACAAAAAAGTGCATGTTCGGGACTACAGCATTTCCGAGGTATCGGAGGACGAAGGTGTGGACAGATACAATGTCATGCCTCAAGTGTACCCCCGATTTATTGCCAATGAGTTCAATGGAGGCAACTGGTGCAATCCGTTTTTCTCCGACAGCCACACGTTTCTCAACTTGAGTGGCGACAACTTGAAGAACAAGTACCATCTGAAGATCATCATTGATGTCAACGCGTACGATAGGGCCAAGATATATACTGAAGATATCAAGAAGTTCACCAAAGACTGCTTGGACTACCTAGATCCATCACAACAGCATCGCTACTACAACGACGCCATGCAAAGCGAGCGGAATGAACAAGTCCTTCGGGTCATGTACAAATACCTTCATCATGCCAGCCATTTTGTTGACCTTCTTGAGTCATTTGACTTTACGATTTTCTGTCTTGTCAAGAAGCTTTCAATTAGTGAGAATGACGGAGACACCACGAAGGAACAAACTCGAATCAAATCGATCAACAGCAGCCTCAGCTTCGAGTACCCTGTTGTTTTGGAGTTTTTCCAGAGAAAACAACAAATGCACAACTCTCTAGCGCAAACCATCATCAACATGCAAGCTCTCACTTTGGAAGACCCCGATGCATTTGCGGCAATGAAGGAAGATGATTTCAGATATGACCGCGAGGCAATGAAAGACCCGCTTGAGAAGTCGGCCATGCTTCTAAGTCAGATCTTACTGAACCAGCTCAAAAGCAAACAAGACGAGCGCATAACCTTTGACCAAAACTATGCCTTGTACGAGATGATGATCGACAGCACGGATATTTGTGACGAGATTCTTGCCTTGACGAAAGTGCTTGTGGAAGAACGAGAAACCATACTCAATTACGCCACTCGGGTGATGCACGACAACTTTAACGTGGAGCTTTTGCTTGCCGAGCGGGACAACACCTCGGCTGGACTCAAGCCCGAGGATACGGGTGGACAGTATTTCGGAGGAAACAAGAAAAACGACGACACGCCTTGGTTTTTGGAGGGAGACGAGGAGTTCGACCTTCTTCTAGATATGAACGGCAGTATCAAGGGAGGCACAAAGGAGGCGTTGGTTGCACATTTGACGCATCACAACACGCTTGACAGTGCTTTTAACACGGTCTTCATGATTTCGTTTGCGACGTTCATGTCGATATCGGAGCTTGTCGATCTTTTGATCCACAGATTCCATATCGAGGCACCCGAAGGCTTGAGCTACGAGGAGTACCTTCAATGGTCACAGCAGAAGCAATACCAGGTGCGGCTCAAGGTGCTTAACGTGATGAAGCTTATTGTGGAGAACCACTGGTCGACATCTTTCGACTCCGAGGAGGTGTTCCAAAAGTGGATCAACTTCCTCAGTCACACTGATGTCCAGACGTTTTCCATGTCAAAGAAGCTTGTGGAAGACATTTTGAAACTCAGGAACGGCGAGTGCATCACGCCACCAAAAGAGCCTGTTCTTGCTTCAGACAAGGCCCCTGCCCCGCTCACAAAGAGCTTTTCCCTACGCAAAATGCGGTTGTTGGATATCGAATATGTGGAACTAGCAAGGCAATTGACTTTGAGAGAATTCAAGCTCTATTGTGGCATCACCAAACTCGCGTGTATCCACAAGGTATGGGGCAAGCGATCAGGGGTCAACGAGTCGATTTCCAGCATCCAAAGCTTTATCCGGTCGTCCAACCAATTGACCAATTTCGTGGCTTATCTGATCTTAAGAAAGAACGATGCACGCAAAAGAGTAAAGGTCATCAGGTACTTTGTGCAAGTGGCGGAATGGTGTCGCCAATACAACAATTTCTCGTCCATGACAGCGATCATTTCCGCCCTCTACTCGTCGCCCATTCACCGGTTGAAGAAAACGTGGGCGTTTGTGACAAAAGACACCATGAACCGGCTACAAAGCATGAACAAACTCATGAACTCCAGCCGCAACTTCAACGAGTATCGGGACATGTTGAAGTTCATTGCCGCGGAGCCATGTGTGCCGTTTTTTGGGGTATATTTAAGTGACTTGACGTTTGTTTACCATGGAAATCCAGACCATCTTCTTAATCGGTCACGCATGGTGAATTTTGCCAAACGTACCAAAACGGTGGACATTGTCGTTGGCATCGATCGGTTCAAGCAAGTGCACTACAATTTCCAAGACGTGCCGGAAATACAAACATTCATTGATCTTTGGTTTGATAAGTGCCCTACTATCGACGAACAGTACCAACTTTCGCTTAATGTCGAGCCGCGGGAGGAGAAGACCCATGGGTCGTCTAGTGGAAGCACGTCGAAGCAGCCACTACGTGTCACGGGGCTACGTTAGAAGCGCAAAAGGCCAAATGGAAACGAAAAGAAACCTACGAGAAGGGAGGAAGGCTGATGAGTCTACGGGTATACGGGATTGATGGATTTACGGTTGCATGAATTGCCCAGGATTATAACGGTTTCGCACCTGGTCTTGTGCAGGTCCTCTTGGAGTGGACCAGACTCCAGACACGGTATCATTTGATGCCGCACTTTTCCGTCATCAAGTTGCCAATTGGATGTTGTGGAAAGCTCTACATTGGAGAAGCTTTAGTAATTATTGGATAGGTGCGATTTGAAGATCATAAGCTCAGAAAATAAATAAAGAAGGGGGTTTTTGAACGCCGCGGAAACAAAACTCAGTACATATATTTGCACTCTTATAGACCTGGTCCATGTTCAACAAGCTCAAGTCGTTTTCAGAGGACGTGGCCAAGAGCTTAAACGAGATCCAACAGGGCGACCCGCTCAAGAAAAATGGCGACAAAATCAACCTATTAAAGAACTCGCGTGGCCTTCTTGGTCAGAAGACGCCCGAAATCGGCGATCTCTCGCAACCTGGTGATGAAGAACCAGCGAATATAGAGCCGCTGGCGAAGGAAGCCAGTCGCAGCAATGCTGGTGGCCAAAATCCGGACTCAAATGGGCGAAATCCGGTGATTTCGGACCAAGTTGTGGGATCAGAAGCCCTTAACGAGGTGAATCTGAAAACACCCTCGCCCGGCCCGCTCCGGGATATCAATCTAGACGAGTTGCCGCTGCCCGTGCGGTCTAAATTGAAAAAATTCGTGAAATACGAGGAAAAATACCCCGTTTTGCTCGAAGCATATAAAACTGAAAAGCGCAAGGGTGAGCTTATCCAGGCATTCGAGAAAGTAATGAGCGAGTCCACACCCGTGCTGTCAATAGCAGATGTCGGACTCTTGGTGGACTATTTGAAAGGGCTTACTGAAAAGGCCACTTTACTGAGTAACGAGCTACGGAAGTCTGTTTCGGAAACAAGCAAGCTTCAGAAAGAGAAGGACGACTTAGCAAAGCGTCTCGCTGACTCGCAGAAAGCGTTGAAGTATGCTGAAGAGAGTGTGGGGCAGAAATCCAGGGCCGAGGAGGAACTCCGCGAGAAAGTTAAGCTGTTGGAGGCAAATATACAGGTTTTGACGGAAACAAAGGAATCTTCTGCGGCGAAAAGTGAGCCTGAACAGAGTAACGGTGGTTCTGCCGAGTTGGAGGAAAGAATCGCACGTTTGGAAGAACAGTTATCCGAGAAAAGCCGGGCATTGGGTGAGTTGGAGAGTCAGCTACAGCAAAAAGACAAGGATCACAAGCATACTCTTGATGAAACCAGACAGTCCTTGCAAGCCGAAGTGGAGGCGTTGAAAAAAGATGTCGAGTCGAAGGGAAAAGAGTTGGAAAGCCAGAAGACGGCCGCTGATGAGGGACAAAAAGAGGTTTCTAGGCTCAAAAGTG
The DNA here is from genome assembly GCA_030582695.1 of [Candida] golubevii. Lineage (NCBI taxonomy): Eukaryota > Fungi > Ascomycota > Pichiomycetes > Serinales > Metschnikowiaceae > Metschnikowia > [Candida] golubevii. The sequence continues at coordinate 23,798 of JAJMGV010000071.1, forward strand.
ATCTAGATTCGACGCACACGACAATACAGAAGTTGAAGACCCAACTTGCCGAGAAAGAGGCGTCGGCGGAGTCTGAAAACAAGCTGAACATGGATTTGGAGGCTCTTAAACGGGATTTGCATGCCTCTTTGAATGCAGCCAGGGCCTCAGAGGACGAAATAAAGCGGCTAAAGTCGGAGGTGGACCAGTTGAAGCAAACAATCACGCTTCTCGAAAAGGAGAAAAAGTCTCGAGAGGCTGATGTTGCCAAGGCGTCACGTGAGGCCAATGATACCAGCAATAAGCTAGCGTCTTTGGAGAAAAGCGTCAGCGAGAAAACCTCCGAAATCGACTCTTTGAAGGCAAAACTTGAAGGCGCCCAGAAAGAGATTGCTCTGTCTTTGGGCTCAAACACGGGCAACCCAGGCGAAACTGCCACAAATGGAAACGGTGAATCTGGCTCGGGCAAAAAGAAGAAAACCAAGAAAACCAACAGTGTGGCTGCTTTCATCGAGTCTGAGGCGGATAACTCTAAAGAAACGGAGGAGTCGTCACAGAAATACGCCGAGGTCGCTGCTCAATTAAAGGCGGCCGAAACCGCAAAAAGCTCGCTTTTGAAGCAAATCGATGAGTTGGAACAACAACTCGCGGAAAGGAGTGACGCTTTGGGCCAGTCTGCTGCTGAATTCGAAACAGCAAAACAACAGGTATTCAAGTTACAGCAACAAGTCGAAGAAAAAGCGATAACTATTGAAAAGCTTCAGTCTGATGAAAAATCAATAGCCGAAGTTCGCAAACAACTCAGCTCCGCAAAACGTGAACTCGAGGCGAAAAACGAGGATCTCAGCCAAGTAAGAGACCTGCTTCGAGAGGTGGGAAACGAGCTTGTTTCGGCAAAAGACGGCTTCAAGGAGAAATTGAAAGAGGCTAAGGCCAAGTGGATCGCCGAACATGAGCAAAAATTGGCGGATTTGAAGAAAACTGAGGCTTCTCTCAAAGCTTCCTTGGATGAAAAAGAAGCCAGTTTAAAGAGGCAGACTGGCGATAGCCATGAAACCACTAAAAAGTTGGCCGAGTGTCAAAAACAAATCAAAACAATTGAAGAAGAAGCTTCTCACGTCAAGGCAGAGCTAGAAAAGGTTCAATCCAATGCAGCAAATGTCAAGTCTAAGCTCAGCGAGGCCCAAAAAACTCTAGCCAGCAAAGACAAGGAACTCGATGAAGTGAAGAAGGAGTGTGAGACTCTCTCGTTGGAAAAACAGAAACTCAACGAGCGTATTGACGAGTTGAGCAAATTCAAGAGCGCCGATTCCGCGTTGAAACTCGAGGTTGCGTCGCTTCAAGCCTCGGTTTCTCACAAGGACGAGCAAATCAAAGACCTCAAAGAGTCGCTCGAGAAGAAGAATAAGGAACGTGACGAATTGAAGAGTACCATTGCCACGCTCAAGGCCACAAACACCGATCTCCACGCCACCAACCAAAGATTGACGGGTGAAAAATCAAAACTGATGGAAAAACAGGAGGCGGCCATGGAACGTGCTAACGCTCTCTCGTCAGAAGTATCAAACCTCCAGGTGAGCCGCCAGAAGATCGCCACGGAGCTTGACGCGTTGAAACTTAAACATGAGGCGTTGAAACGAACACGTGCTGGTGCCAGGGACGAAATTCTGGAGTATAAACAGCAAAATGACGAGCTATCGATGAAAACGAGGGAGGCGCAGAACAAGATTGACGATCTCCAGGACGAGCTTTCCGAGGCCCGCAACTTGCTACAAGAACGCACAAGAGAGTCGTCCACTTTGCGGAGAATGCTTTTGGAGGCCGAGGAAGAACACTCCATCAAGTGCAATGAGCTCAAGAGCGACATCAGGGCGTTGACTGAGGAGCAAAAAGAGGCCGAGGCCACATTCCAGGCGTCAATGAAAAAGAGACAGCGCGAGATCGACGAGCTCAAGGCCGTTTGCGAGCGGTACGTGGAAAAAATCGCCCATCTCGAGCAGACTTGTGAGGACGTGAAACGCAAGTACGAGCCCTTGAAAAACTCAAGACATGAGGCGTCGACGGAAGAACAACAGAAACTCAAGGACTTGGAGAATACGGTGGACGAGTTGCGGGCATCCCTCCAGGCTTCTGCTCAAAAAGTGAAGGACTGTGAGAGCTTGAATAGTGTGCTCAAGAAGTTGAATGAAGAGTCTACGTTGAAATTCGACCGGCTCTCCAAGAACTACAAACACATGACGCAGCAATATCGACAAATGAAGGAAACACACGAGAAGGCAATTTCGGCGTCGTCTCTGGAAAACATGGCCAAAGCTTCTGACGTGAAACTGGCTCCGGGAACCAACGTGGCATACCTTAAAAACGTTTTGGTGGGGTTTCTAGAACACAAGGACCAACGAGACCAGCTTTTGCCAGTGTTGAAGATGTTATTCCAGCTAGACGCGGACGACGAGAAGAAGCTCATGCTTGCGTTGAGATAAAAAGAGAGGAAAAGAGAAGAAAGGAAGAGAAATAGCGTTTCTTCCGATTCACAGTGTCTCAATGTGCTTATCTATAATGATCCTATTTTTGTCATTCTTCTCGATCTGTATTAATTCTTATTGCTACATTCTTCTTTTGAAAATACGTGCCATGATGATGACTTTGTAGAGAGACTAATCTTACTAAGTAATCACAGAATGTCGTAATATGCTTGGAGAATGCTTTCGTGAAATTAAGATGTGATAAAGTAAAGTGCGAGGTGACTCGTTTGGCCAATTTGCAGTCACCTGTCTAACAATGATAACCTGTGGTATTAATGATCAGGCAACGAATCTACAACGTATATTATGTAATCATACGGGGATTTTGCTGAAAGCCAGACTGGTTTCACAAGATCCAACTTAATAGATCGTTCAGATATGAGAACCCTGGCTCAAAGCTACTCTTTCAAAACACCAGGCTAACCAGAACAGTTTTTCAGTTCTCGCCAGCCTCATCCTCATCGCCATCATTGGTCATGAATTCCACATCATTGACAAGCACGTTCAAATCACCTTAGCCTTGATCCTGGGCGTTGAAAAGGCTTTGTCACTTCTTCGTATGCGTCATGATTTGTAGATTTCAAAGAATTCATTGGTAATAGTGCATCTTGTTCCGGAACTTCTTTGTTTACATATTCACATTGAGCTTGAGCTTCCTGAATCTTCGCTGGCCCAAAATCGGGAAGCTCTTTTTGAAACCGTTATGAAAGGATTGTGTAACTATTGTACGAGTAATAAACTAGTGCATCACTTTTATTAACACTGGCTGTGCGATTATGCACGCGTCCCCGGAAACTCATCGCCAATGCATAGATTCCCGCCTCGTGCAGAAAGACGACTTTTCCTCTGTCTATAAATTCATAAACGCCCTTAAGTAGCGCCATGAACTCGTTCGATCAGAAAAAAACCCTGATTTTGCGTGAGATCCTGGAAAACTCTGAAAACTCCCCCGACGCGTCTCCGAAAGGTACTATTGATGTCCTATGTCTACCCTTGATTGAGACCATCAATGCGCATGAAGATATGGTCACGACATCGCTGTGTTCGGGCCGAGTTCTGGTCTTTCTAGAAGGAAACAAGAACAATTCGCAGATCGGTGCAAAGGGCAACGACGGGAGGTGGTTGTTTGTGGCACATGACCCAAAAGATTTGGACGGGTGGCAGAAACACATCGACTTTGTTTTTTCTCACGGCAGTCAAATTGATCTCTCGGGAATACGAGACAATTCTCGATATATCCTCTTCAAGTTTGAGCCTTTGATTCTCCATGTGAAATGCCGAGATGCAGCGAGTGCCAACTTGCTCTATTCCACGGCCATGGCGTGTGGGTTCCGTGAGTCCGGAATCGGCAGCAACCATATAGTTGGAATTCGGATTCTGATCAAATTGGACGTTCCTATTGCATATCTTCATGACGACCAGAGACTTATGCTGATGGTGAGTCGGGATTATCTCGAGATACTCACGAGCTTATCGTTGGATCGGTTCCGAGAAAACTTCCGCAAAATGGACCAGTTAGATAAAGCCATCCAAAATATGAAGCGCGTGGAGAAAAAACCAGAAGAAACCAAGGAAGAAAGAAGATTAAGAAAGATTAATGAAGGAATGGCAAGAAGAGATGCAGTCCGGGCCGTAAAAGAGCAGAAACGGAAGGAGAAACTACTAGCAGAAGGAGGAGCACATACTTGAGTAAGTGTCTTAGATCGAGTGGGTAATTTGGTGACAAGCTGTTTGATTCTGGAATGGTTTTAAGCTTAAGTGTTTTTCGATGTGTGCTAGATTATTAAATGGAGAGCATTTAAGATGATGTACTGTCGATATGATGTACTGTTAACATAATAAACTACCAATATGCTGTATTACAATATGATATACCAATACTATGTGCTACAATATGATATACCAATACTCTGTGCTACAATATGATATATTCTGTGCTACAATATGATATATTCTGTGCTACAATATGATATACCAATTGCTATATTTCCATGTATAACCAACTATGCTACGTGCTCTCATGATTTGGGCGGTTTTCATTCCCCCCAGGATGTTCCGTTGATGCATTCGACTCACCCTCACTGAGACCATCCCCATTTGATGTCCGTTGCTGGGAAAGTGTATCCAGTGGATTAAACAGTCTGTCTCCATCCGACGTGACCGTCTCCACGCCTCGCTCAGTTCTTCGTGATGAGACCCCTGTAGCAAAAAGCGAACCCGAGCCCGAGCTGTCTGAATCCCGTTGGCTCCGGCCTCTCCGGAAGAGGTTCTGTAGATTGTTAATAACTGGCGAAAACGATGGGTTTCGGCTGCGGGTTCTCCTCTGGCTCCCCAAAGCATCCAAGGGCAATGCCGGTGCATCTCTATTTCTCCTGGACGACGAGTTGAATATTACCAGGGTCGCCCTCCGGAGTATATCAGGAAACGAGTTCGAGTCATTTTGTCGAGAATTGGACCGTTGCTGGCCTTCACGGTCTGACTGTACTGGTGCCGAACGAGGAGTCTCTGTGCGATCATTGCTCGCAGTAGACGGAGGAGCGCCATCTGCATTTTCATCCGATGCTTCTGCAGAAGAAGGCGGGAATGCGTCTCCAGAAAGATCATCCAATCCACCAAACCTGATGTAACTGACTGACGGAAAGGAGTCCCTTCTTGGTCGTGCTTGTTCTTGGTCCGCCACAGATAGACGACAAAGGGGGCAACTGGTAGAATCCTTGAGCCACTGCGCCAAGCAAGACCGACCGAATACATGTCCACAAGGCATCTGCACAGGTGTATGATCAAACTCTTCGTCGTCATCACACAAAAACACCTTTTCTGTGTTTTCGCCACCGGAACCTTCCGAAGACTCGTCCAAGGGTGTGTTTAACGTAGACGTTCCAACCGATGGTGGGACGGCTCCATCAGTTTGACTGGATTCTTGAGTAGAAATTTCGGGGGTAGCTGACCCCGAGGGAATATGCAGTGTAGGGCTCAACTTCCTTCTCTTGCATTTGACGAGATCATCCATCACTTCGGGCGGCAAAGAATCATATTGCTCAAAACAAACACTGCAAGTCTTGTCAGTGAGCTCACTCACGTCTAAGCACTTGAACGAACGGAACTTTTCAAGGCTAATGCCCGGCTTGGGTTTGGGTCCGTTGTGGACCAATGCGGAATACGCCATTCTCGTAGCCAAAGAGATGAACAGGGAGATTATATGGGGTTCTCTGTTCGTGGCGTTGTTGGGTATAGTCACCACCAACGAGCCCGTACGGCCAGCCGAGGGGTCTTGTGCGCTATCCATAAACATGTAGTTGACGGTAATGACAATTGCACCTGGATTTAGGCCCGACGCCCCGGTGGTGAAAACAGTAGTTCCGTCAACATTGCTCACATTGCTCTCCCGCCTTGTGCTTCCGTCTGCATTCGGATTACCACCATTTGCATTTAAAGCAGTTGGTGTCGCAGCAGAGTGTGGTGTATGTTGAGACGAGCTTTGAGACCTGTTTCCGGTGATTCGATCTAGAATCTCATCAAAGAGGTTTATGTTGGAAGTGGTCTGAGCAGGTTGTTCCAGTGATGGATCAGGCCTCAGATCCCGGGTCGAGCCTGGCAGAGAACCCTGATTGGAACCATGCCGACGTGAATTGATAAGTTCGAAAAAACGCTGTAGACCTTCGCTCAGCAGCTGCCGGTTCTCAGACGGATCATCCCAGTTTCCTGGGAAGGTGAACGTTTGGTGCCAAAATCGATCTTCCGCTGAATGAGCATTATCATTGGCTATTTCCGAGTTTTCATTGTTATTGGGCGTTTGTGACTGCTCACGAAGTCGACCCCCTTCCGTTGTAGCTGACGGATTGGAAGTGCCGGAACCTCCGGTATTTGTGACTTCCGCAGACGGTTGAGGGACAGATTCTTGATTTTCCAGGTTCTCATTTGACGCCGGAGACGGCCGATTCGGCGGCATTTGTGGCGATATAAATAGTCGTTGAAATTGCCGGAGCAAGTGTGAGGTGGTGATCTGATTGTGGTGCTCCAATTTGCGAGTATTTCAGGAATTGCAGGCCCTGGGGCGGCAAACAAATAGAAATGCGTGACTGGTGGCTATGCAACCGTGATTCGAGCGTGTCTCAGGTTAATCCCTCGTGAACCGCTCGGCTTTCTGGGTATGAAAAACTCTGGGGCAAAACACACACCAAAGAAGGAATCGGCGGTGAAGCAAGAGCAACTGGGAAGGAGAAAACCGGGTCTCGTGTGACTGGGTGCGAATACCGGATCTGGGGCGATTAGAAAACCGTGCCTATCTAATGGTGTAGATTTGCTGAGCAGCAGCAAGTTCCTTAAAGTGCGTGCGCGAGGAGGAGGCGAACCTCATGGAAAGTTCCGATCAGATTAGTAATAGCGCCAAGTGAGGCGGTCACATGACTTCACCTTCAGCGGAGAGTCCGTCAAAAAGTAATCAAAGAATAAGTAGAGGCTACACGACGGGATCTTCCTACTCACAGGAATGTGTCTAGAGTTTAAGCTAAATCAGAAGGAGTATTTGGGTGCACTCGAATGGAACAAAAATTGCAAACACTCGCTAAGCGAGGGAGTTTGGTGGTATTTATAGTGCTGCAAGTGAGGGGTAAATTTTGAGGGAACGAGGGGAGAATGTCGGATACGCTTTTTTCGTCAAAGCTGCTTCTCGTTTTTGCAGCCATCAGACATGGTAGTCAGTATCAGCCCATAATAATTTCCACATTTTCCGATTTTTCCTCTTGTTTAATAACATTGGTCGTCAAAGGCAACTCCATTCAGATTCTACCACTTTTTGCACGATGTCGTCTGAGCCCTAGCGAGCTATCAAAAACTATTTGCAGCCATTCGAAAAGCGTTAACCGGTAGTTTCTTTTCGGAACAGCTAATAAATACAGCATACATATACTATTTTAGGTTCTTCTTTTTTCGCATCCATGTTGGCATAGAATTGCTCCTGTGGTGACCCTAGTACCTCTATTATGACTTATCCCGGCCGTTGTGACTCTTTTTTAGGGCCGAACTCAAGCTTTTATTGAATGTAAATACATGCCAAAAACTGGTATTCACCAATGAAGCAGACTTAGTTAAGGCGTATCTAAAATTCCCTTCTGCTCTGGTAAGTTTAGCGAACCTAATTCACTGTATAAATTGTGAAGTACTACTACTTCGGTGGTCTTATCGAGGCAGAAAAATGCGGAAACGTTTGTTCTACAATTAAATACTCGATAACTTTCAAGATGCTTTTGGATTATCAGATCAAACAAAAACGTCAAAAGTTGTCTGATTCCATTCGTTATGTTGTATTTAGAAAAGCATAGCTGACTCTGTCTTGATTTTAGATACTTGGTGTCAGTGTTGTGGATCGTCGGTACTGGTATTTCAGTAGTAACGTTCACTAGTAGCGATGGTTGTTGAGGTACCTATCGCTACTTTTGGGACTATAACTACGAAAAATAACTGGTGTGGCTAAGTCTCGTTGACGGCGCCAGAGTATAGTTTCTTTCGGAAGATTATCAATTCTCGGAATCTTACCACACCTTGCAAAGCTCCAGATTTGCAGATATTAAGTGTTGTAGTCACCCCCAGTTGGACCTTGACCTTGAAATTCCAGAGAAGTCGATAAGTAGTCCAAACTAGGCGTCTAGGATCCTGCCTCACGACAAGCCCATGTCGCTAAAGGAGATGAATAGAAGATCGTGTAACAATACTTGTGTAACAATACTTGTGTAACGTAGAAGGGTTGATTAGGACTTACATTCATAGTGAGAAGGTGAATGATCAATGATCTGGTCAACACTAGCTGTTTTGAGTGCCAGTGCTTTGCCCACTATAGAGAACAGGAACCACCAGCAACGGGCACGCTTCTGTGAATCCACCTGAAATAACTGTAAGGTTAATATGGGACAGACAAACGTAGAGTGAGTGCTAGAAGCGGATTCTGCCGCTCTTAAATATTCTTGACACGGAGCCAATACTCAGAGCTGTGGCCGCAAAACTATCACCGCCTTCAAATGACGTTAGAGGCAGTTAACTTTTCGTTCTTTTTCGCTTGGTTTTAACGCCAAGCACGACAACGATCTTTGGGTATTTCTTTGGGTTTACCCAAGCAGCTTCGTGTAAAAGCATCTCCGTGTAAAAGCAGCTTCGTGTAAAAGCAGCTTCGTGTAAAAGCAGCTTCGTGTAACAGTAGTGCCATTGGTATTTCGGTATACTCCTACGTTGGAAACAAGGTATTCGTATTTATTTGTAGAGTAGCGACAGTGGACAAAAGTCAAAAGTACAGTTGCTGCTCGAGGACGCACGTCGGTGCTTTTTCACAACAAGCTTGCATTTTGCTGCCATTCGAAAAAGCCTTCAAGGACCGTTGCTTCTGAGAACAGTTTAGGGATGCACAGCAGCACCTTAGCTTCCCAAAGCACCTTCGCTGTTTCTGCCCTACCTTTTGCCTGCTCTACTCCCGCCAAAACTTATATTAACATATGCTACGACCCTGAACGGGCTCTTAAATAGACACGAATGGCAAGCATAAGATGGACCAGTTCGCCCATGAAACATTCCATCCAACCCTGGCTCCACTTCAGCCCGCTCGTGATATAGTACAGTTGGTGTAGTTGAAATTGAGAATGCCGTCAAAACGTCATGCTATCGATAGGGCGTCTAGAGTGAGTGGAATCATGAAAACGTCGTCATCGCCTTCATCATCAGAACACACTCCAGTTGGATCGTCCAGTTTCAGAGACAAGCTTAGATCCACGCCATTCAACGTTTCCAATAAGGAGCAAAATGCCAGAATCAGCCACAATCAGCCCTAGATTCCACTTACGCCATCACAGATGGTCACTGTTATCCGTCTCCAGTTGGATCGCCATCCCCGGGTCCACCACATCACGCATATACTGCTCGGCCAAGTCCACAGTAAAGCGGAAAGGCTCGAAAGAAGTGGCATAGTTCCGGAAAAAGTTCGTGTCGAGCCGGATGTGCTTCGTGATGAATATCTCGCCGGTACCGATGCTCTGCACGTCCATTGCAAGTTGCCAGAGCTGCTCAATATACGATGCACACGTGCTTTCCGACCCAAACAGCATGAGCGTCATTTCCTGCCATAGTAGCGGGTCCACGTACATCTGAAGCGCCTCCAAAAGCTCCGAGGGGTCTTCTGCTAGAATAGGCGTGCTAAGCGCAAACTCCTCGAGCGCCTCCACCACAGCCAACACATTTGCAACGGCTGGAATCAGGCGGAAAGGCTCGAGGTACCGTATTTTCGGGAGAACCGTGCTCATGGACGCGTAAACGCACCGGAAAATGTAGTCGAGATCGATCGTCAAGAGATCTGACAGTGGCGAGCGGAATTGGGCGAACACCACGAGGAAGATGGCCTGGTGGGTAAGCTGCAAATACATTTGCATGAACGAAAAGTTCTTGCTGCGGCCAAGCACAAATGCATAGATGGAGCCGTCGCCATCAAAAAGCCGGTAGTCGAGCTCCTCGATCCAATTGAACGTGCTCATGAGCGAGGACACAAAGTGGGCAAAGCGGAGCGAGGGGAAATACGGCTTCTCCACCTTAGTGAGACGGAGCCAGCGCGTGGAAAAGAAGTTCACAAGCTGGGCCAACAAAATCGTGTCGGTGTACTTAACCACACCTGCCATGGTGGTGGAGTTCTCGCGGAGCTCCAAATACATCTTTTCCGTGAGTGGGGCAACGGCCATGCCGATTTCCAGGTACAGCAACAAGTACGAGTGGATGAGCTCACGCACGTCCGACACAAGCTCGAAACGGGGGAAGTGGCGCGACGACACCTCGATGATGAGGTCAAAAAGCGTCCATTCAGACGATAAACCGTCGAATTTGGCGTCAAACAACTGCCCGCAGAGCACCGGGTCGGGCAGAATGCTTTTTTTCAGCTCAATCACGCTCAATTGCAAGCTGCCCTCGGTGCTGAGCACGCTGATCTCGGGTTCCGCCACTCGTGCCAACACCCACACACGGGCAAACGCTATAAACTCCTCGTTTCCAGCGCGTTCTTGTGGGTCCGTCATTGAAACGTACCGTAGCACCTCGGCCGACCCGCTCATCATTTTGGTGAAGTGCTCGAAGATGTGCACGAGCCGTAAGGGTTGCCCGAGGAGAAGCAGCGGCACCTTGTTGAGCAAGACAAAAATGCCCAAGTGCACAAAGTCCCCCAACGTCACGGGAGGACCCAACAACTCCATGAGCTCGTCGGCAAGCCCCAAGCACGTGTTTGCCCATGTGGGTTCGCCGTCCAAAAGCTTGCCGATGGCCAAGATCATCAACACCAAGCTCAACCCTCGCAACAGCAAGAGATTGAAGGTGCGCGCGTCACGGTCGTCCGGCAAGAGAGGCACTCGGAGGATGAAGTTGGTGGCGATGTTGAAGCAGCCCCGCGAGTCGATGAGGTATTGGAATCCGTCGCTGTCCCAGTTGGAAAAGCGCACAAAGTACTTGAGGCCCTGGTCGTACGTGAGCAGCCTGGCCATTTCCTTGAGGCGGACAAACTGCGGTAGAGGAACCACGCGTGTCTGGTGGGCCCACTCGGCGTAGCTCTTGCGGATAAATGCAAAGTCTTTTAGGTGGGGCACGGAGATGTGTGGGGTAGGAATGACATCCGGGGCCTCGGGGGAAAAAAGATCGGTGCCCATGCTCGGAAGCATGCTCGAAAGCATGCTTGAAAGCGGGCGCACGGCATTCCCATCGGAACCGGTTGGATTTTGCCAGGATCCGGCCAGATTCGGTAGGCTTGAGCCCGTGTTGGGGGAGATTGAGATTGATGAAGAAGATGCAGAGGGCGTCGTCTTTGAAGCCGCCGACGCCTGCTTGGACTTTAGCTTCCGCTGGGAGCTCTTGTTGCGCCGCTTCTCGATGCGCTTCTTCTCCGCCTCCGACGGCGGGTTGGGCGGATTTAGCAAGCACTCATCGGTCCGTTTGGCCGAAGTACACAGTTGGCAAGGGATTTCAAGATTACATCGCGTCTTGTATCGCTTGCACGGACCGCACGAGTAGCTGCGTCGCGTGCGGCACTCCACCGACTTCTTGCCGTGGTTCTCAAGGGTTTGTGGTTTGTAGGGCATTGTCTGGCAAAAAGAACGCACCGTCAAACAAGGCCTTTAGTTGGTGCAGTATATTCCATGCACGGCCGAGAGAAACTTCTCCCAGAGGTGGATGTGGAAGCCAGGGGTTTTGCTCACCAATGGGTGCCGTGGCTATAATTTCCCGATAATAAAAAGCGCCTCGTGGGGCCAGTGACAAGAATGTTTTTGGTGGATGGGGGCCTGTGTGCGGTGTTAAGAGCCACGCAATTGGAAAGTGGAGGGCTCGCTGCAAGAGAAGAACAGGCGTAAAAAAGAAAAAACGAGAGAAAAGGAAAAGAGCCCGATGGAGCCAAATCCCTCCAAAACCCACAGCAGCAATATCGAGAATTCTCACTACTCAAGAATGCCCCGGCCGTCTGCAAATACACCAGGACGTCAATGCCAAAATGCCAAAATGCCAAAATGTCCTGTTTACTGTTGGCTGATGGGATGCAGATAGCACTGGGCTCATGGATTGTTTGCATCCACCGGTGTGCATGTGGCGCTGTGGTGAAGGGGTGCTGCGGTGGATTGGTGCTGGTGTTCCTGCGGCGTGGTCGACATAGGCGTGGTGGGGCATGTGCCATTCGTCTACCGACGCCTACTTTTGCTACGTGTGGCGGGGAGTTGATATTGATGGAAGATGTTTTGATCTGTTTTTATTCTGTTTTGATCTGTTTTTATTCTGTTTTGATCTGTTTTTATTCTGTTTTGATCTGAACTTGAAATTATCAACTTGCAACTGCTTTCCGCTGTGATTTCGCTGTACCCGGAATCCTCACTACTGGCGCAAGGGGGAGAGGTCGAAGAAACCGAGGTAGAAGTGGGCAAAGGGCCAATTTCCGAAACCAGATCAGGAAAAAATCAAAATAGTAATGGTTTATCTTCTGTTTCCTGAGTCGAGTACAACCGGGTTGAAAGCATAAGTGTAGACAACGCGTTCCTTCCCTTGCTCGTCGTAGAATCCGTCTCAGCAACCACCAGGGCATGAAGTGGTTTTGCCTCAAGCTTCCCCTTAATGACATGTATGCGTCGAAGCGTAAGTGGAACGATTCGGGCGCCCGGAAGCAATCCAAAGACGCTTTCGGAAGCCTTGCGAATACGTTTAAACCGTCTTGCCGCCTATTTTACGGTGCAAGTTGCTGCCACGTATGCTAATATATGCCGAGATGGGGGTTATATGTGTCAGTGCGCCAGAGAACATGGTTTGCAGTTGGAAGAGCCAAGGCTCACAACGATCAAGGCATTTTGAGGATCAAACGAGATGGTGATTCATGAAGAAAAAGCGAGGAAAGTGGTCTACGGGTATTCTTTTGGTAGACAACAAAACGTGATGGTAATGTATATGAAAACGGGGAGTAAGACCAGGGAAGGGAATATAAAGAGGTGAAAAGCGAAGGCAAAGAGAGTGATATGAATACTATCATGATCAATTTCCGAAACTGACCTTGATCTCTTTTCCTGTCAGTGTGTGTGTAGACGCGATTAAAACTACCCACTGGTGCCCTAGATAGATCATTGCTCTGGGCCATGAAGCTTAAATTCACCACAATCCAGAGCAACGTGGTGTCATTTTCACCATCGTCGCCATCGTTACTTAACCGGTATCAGTAGATTCTCCATATCAAAACCAGAGCATGGAATCAGAGCATGGAATCAGAGCAAAAGATGATTTTCTGCAGTACATGCATGTCCTGCGTGGTGTGGGATCCGCAGAATCAGTTAATGCTTGAATTTCTTCTCTGCAGCTTTCAAGAGAGTACCGAATGCGGAGAAGTTGAAGAAGAGGACGAGAATAGGCCTATTATAGCAAAACGATCGAGTAAATGCCTGTTGCTAATGAACTTTTCGGCTCACAATGCCCTGGTGTGAATGCGGAACACTCCCGTATCGAAAACGCTCCGTAACTGCAAGCCTGCATCCAGTCTTTTTCTGCATCCCTCGTTTTGTTCGATTCTAGAAGCCGAGACTTGACTTTTGCCTCGATAAGGAGCGGGGTTCGAAATGCTTCGGAAGGTTGCTGTTTTCTTTTTATTTGCATTTTTGTTTCTTTTTCCCCGCCAGAAACGCATCTTCTGCTTGGTTTAATGAATTTGTTAGTTATTAGAATTTACCGCTAAGCCCACTTTTCGCAACCGTAATTAGCTAACATGTATGAAGAATGAAACATTATTGGGCCACATTGTCCACAATTTCTCTCACTTCCAAACAGCACCAAAAGCTTTTACCCGATCACGCATGTAAAGGAACAGGAAACAAATACTACAAACCTTAATTGAAAGAAGCACAGGTCATGCACTCGGAAGCTGTCAAGAGTTGTTTTTCCAAAGAGTTCTATTGTTTAGTTTGATACTTTTTGGTGAGTGGGAGTGGACAAACGCCTCTTCTGTAGTCAGTTGTATGATTCGAAAACTGGCGGAGCAAATGGCAGTCAATACACCAATTCACAAGCATCGACCACATTCTCACCGCGGAATAAAAACCACACGACATAAACCCAGGTTTCAATATACAGAAAGTGACGGTCAGAGGGAGTAAATCCCGTGTTCTTGAAGCCGAATTCTACTCAGAACGGAAAAGCAGTGTATTTGCTTCTTCTTACACTTACCCTGCCCACCTAAAAAGCCATCTCAGGAGGTATCCCTTGACAGAGTTCCCAAACTACTCTTATCGATACCGTAACTCTCTTTGCTTTTGGACCCTGCTGGTGGTTTGAGTGAAACTTTACTTTTATGCTAGAGCTGGTACTGGGCCGACTGGAAATCTGCTCTCACAAGTGAAGATACATTACATTCACATGAGCTAAGATACCATCATGATAACAATTATTCGCAATGAAACTTTTCCGAAGACACGGATTCAATTAACACCAACTGGCACGGCATTCCGATGGAACAAACATTCAACTTTGATATAACATCCGGTACTAATGCTCATTACGTGGAATGCTGAAGTTTATTTAGCTCCTCTTTCCAGTAGGCGGCCCATCCAGTGCTAACTGTTTGATACCATTTCTGCTCAAACTTAGCATGAAGTGGCCAGATGTACCCAACATTATGTCTACCACTAGATGGTGTGCATCTTATCAAGTTTTCAATGCCACGACAAATAATAGATCCAAGCCAGGTTCTTTCAAAATTGTTCTGCAACATACCTACAGTTCATTCTTGGCCAACGGTGATACATAAACATAGAGTGCAAACAATATTATCGTAACAATTACGAAGCATACACCTAACGAAACCATTCATGGAGTAGCGAGAATGGAAAAACACATTATTGCCCTTGACTTGGAAACTGACTCTATTTAAACTCAAAAACTTTTAGCCGACACATTCAAGACTCTGAGAATCCACCACACTCAATTATGAGTGCTTCAAAGGAATCCCCCATCAAACTCGAGACCTTTCAGTGCACCAGACATTCATCTTTCTCAACGGAATTTTATTTTGTCACCCGTCTGGCTGCACTCACTAGCTTCTGTACTTCTTGTGTATGAACTTGGTATTGTGTTCGAGTCAAAGCTTGCTTATATATATTCATAGCTCGGCTAAACCCATTTGCAAGGTGTCTCATTTCGGCAAGTTGTAATTAACTGTCTAGCAAGAGGAACGTGCGATAGGAGATCAGATCCTAGAATTGCGCTTCTTTCTACCATTGGAGTTATCCAAGCCATTACTGTATCAGCTCTAACTATACAAATACCAGCTTTTTCACTTTAAGTCTTGCAAAGGGTTCCGGGTACACTAGAAAACTTCCTTGACATAGTTCGGATATAAGAACCCTGACACCAAGTACAATTATGAGCAAATATCGTTTCTGCGCGTGTTCCAATCGATAGGCTTGAAGAAGCGCTTTAGCTTACATTAGCTTGTTGCGTCAGAGCAGAAGAATGGTCAGTGGTAGTCAGTGAAGTAGAGTCAGTCATTGTCGAAGGATTAGTGGATTAATTACTTCATCTTTTCAGAAAGAGATAATTAAGCTCACTTAAATAGACAAAATTAAAGGGGGAGCTTCACATAACTTACACACACGGCTTAACTAATCATCTCCTCATTGAGTAATTTACAAACAATCAACTGAGCGGGGTAAAAAGATATTTCAGATCTATTTCACTTTACTCCGCAGAGATGAGCAGCTTTCACTACTCGCCGTACACGACCTTCATAGAGCAGATGGAATTCTGAGAACATTATGATTATACTCCATCAGAACATAATCACTCACATAATCACTCAGAACCATCAAGCTTGTCTAGGTTGGTTGTAAGGTGAAGAGAGATAATTGTATTTTCCATAATCTATTATTAACTCTCAAAGCAAAACATTAACCTACAATAAACATAGGCTGATTTAAAGTAGGCAAGTGAGAAAAGAGCATTTTAAATGCCTTAATCCGGATTGGTCATGCCCACTGGTCATGCCCACTTAGTATACCAGATTTTGAGTCAGTTATCACGCAAGTACCCTGTATTACCACACTAGAACAGTCGGAAATTTAAAATACTTTAAATCGAGGCCTTATTAATTCCCTAGTGCTGCGAACTCTCACAGCTCCTCGCAGCCATTTGCCTGGTGTACGGGTGTACTGGGGCGGCCGCCGGCCAATGGCAGCCACGGAATTACTACTGCGTGCACACCCGCAGCGCAGCGCGGCACCGACTCCGTCTCTACTCTCATCACTAATGACAATAAAGACGCTTTCCCAGAAGCACCTAACGCCGAACATGTTGTCCCGTGCATCTAGAATCGTTAGGAGGACGCCGGGCGTGAATTTGGTGGCCCAAGTGGCCCCTGCGGTCAGGACATTTGCCATGTCTAGCCGTTTGCGCCAAACAGAGGAGCCGCTTCCCGACTTAAACTCGTTGCCCAGGCAAGAAAAAGGCCCCTTGCAAGTGCCGCTTGAAAACCCGGCTGACAAGTACAAGGAGGTGTCTGAAGAATTGCACAAGTTTGGCACATATGTGATGGCATGCATGCCGAAGTTTGTCCAGCAGTTTTCTGTATGGAAGGACGAATTGACCATTTATGTTGCGCCTTCGGCGTTAAGACCGGTGATGGCGTACTTAAAAAACCACACCGCTGCGCAGTTTAAAAGCTGTATGGATATCACCGGAGTGGACTACCCGCTGAGAACCAACCGATTTGATGTGGTATACAACTTGTTGAGTGTGCGTCACAACTCGAGAATCCGGGTGAAAACATACGCATCGGAAACGTCGTCTGTGCCTTCGATTGTGCCTATTTACGAGGGTGCCAACTGGTACGAGAGAGAAACATACGATATGTTTGGTGTGTTTTTCGAGGGCCACCCCGACTTGAGAAGGATCATGACCGATTACGGTTTTGAAGGCCACCCGTTGCGCAAAGACTTCCCCACCACCGGGTACACCGAGGTGAGATATGACGAGGAGAAAAAACGTGTCATTTACGAGCCCTTGGAGTTGACCCAGGCCTGGAGAAACTTCACTGTGGGCTCGTCTGTATGGGAACAGGTGGGCGAGGGCAAGGACTTCACCCCAGACCTGTTCAAGTTGCCCACTCCGGAGCCGGAGCCGGAGCAAACCAGCGACGAGAAAAAGTAGGCGTCTCCACACTCTTTGCATTTCCCATTCCACCCCCATCATATCGCGGCCATCCATACAGCCAAGAGTATCCTGTATAGTGAACGACGATAAGCCAGAAAGCGTGTTTCATTGTCCATTGTAGGCCCAGCGCTGGGATATACCAATCCTGTTATCGATGTGCCGAAGGGCCACTATGACACAGCACTAAGCTGGCTGCGCAACCCACTCAACTCCTTTTCCTTCTCCACCAAGAACTCCTCCAACATCTGCACCTGGCTCGAGATCAACTCCACATCATTGCGCACATCATTGAGATCCTTGTTGCTGCTGCTGTTGCTGTTGCCGCTTGGCAGCTGTTTGGCCGCCGCCAACGCCTCCTGCTTGTACTTCAACAACTGCTCAAACTCGTGCTTCAACAATGCCAGCTCACTGGATTCTACAGGCGAGGCAGAAACCTGTTGTGCCTTCTCTAGAAGCTTTTCCAAATCGGCCAACTCTCGGCGCAACCGCACTTCTTCCCAGTCCGTGCCCTCGGTCGTGGAGAAGTCCGTGCCACGGCTGGGTTGGTGCGCCTGGCCGATTTTCGTCAAGTAGTTGGTGCCAAAAGACTTCTTATCGTTAGCCGACGGTTGCAGTGGCGCTTGATGTGTCGCTTGTGGCTGGTTCAAGTCGTAACTAGGCACCTCCTTCGAAAACGTCGCCCGCAAGGACACAGGCACTCCGCGGGGCATGCGCTTGCCGTTTTCCCGCTGGTTTAACATGTGTAATAACACCAATACTTGGTCCTTATCGATGGTCTCAAACGACTTGGGGTTGACCAAGTTCCACGCCGACGAAATGTCCAATTTGGGCACGTTGCGTAGCGTGTCGTATAACCCCTGCAACGACTCGAACTTGACGCGTCCGTAACGATCGCTGCAAGAGTTATAAATCGTCTCGTATGTGGCCTTATCCGTGGGCGAAATGTACCAGTCAAAGTCGTCCAGGAGCACGTCGTCTTCGTCATCCAGTGCGGCGTCGGCCCCGGTGTTGTTCCCGCTGGCCACAGCGCGGTTTGCTTGGATCAAGTGTGCTTTCAGTTGAGGCACTAACCAACTGGGTAATTGTTCCGGTACCGACAGAGCGTCGCCGTTGACCAAGTCGAAAATCAAGCGCATGGTGATACAGAACTCCTCAAAGTCCAACTGGCCGTCGTTATCTATATCGGCCACCTGCCAGATCTGGGCCAACTGCTCGTCCGGAAGCCGAGAATTCTTCAAAACGGGAGTCACTTTCTCACCCGAAAGCTTGTTATTTTGCGGGCCCAAGCCCTGGAAGATCTTCCAGTATTTTTTGATTTCCCACTCTTCCAAGCGCGGCATTTTTCACGATTCGGGGTATTTGGAATTGTGGGGATGGCACAATAAAGTAGATAAAGAAGATTTAGATCTTTATTAGTGGCGGTTGCTGAGGGTAGATTCAAGCATGGAAAGGCTGAAGGGTGAAGGTGCGCGGAGGGACGACACCCGTACATCCAAACGAGAATGAGTGTGTATTTGGGCTAATTTCGGAGTGATGAAACATCACTATTGGTCTCTTTTTTTGTGGTTTGGTTTTCGAAGGGACAATTTGAGATGTGAGGTGTTTTGAGTTTTCATGGAAAAAGGCTGTGAAGAGGACGAATGGGGCAATATCGGGTTATCCATACCTCTTGTTTTGGGTACTAGTAGCGCGAGTGAACCAAGGAAGGGTCTCAAAAGAGATGGAAATGAGTGTGCATCTTTCGTACAAAACTAGTCGGTTTTTGTCTTTCCTCGTGCTGCTTCTGTTTTTTCTTTTCTTTTTTTTTTTTTCATCGTCTCTCCTTTTTCTTATCGGGCTTCTAATCAAAAGGCATTATCACTTGTGGCCCGATAATCGCTCTTCTATGCCCCAATCGTTCATGATTTCATCAATAAGACCGCGTCTTTTTGAGTCACTTGCAAAAGCGCAATAAGGTTACAGAGCGTTCCCGCTGATTTTATCCAAAGTAAGCTGTTTTAAGAAGTGTCGCAAATTAAGCAATAGTCATATTTAAATATTGTAATAATGTTGATTACGAGATTTAATGATTATGCGTGTTTTGGGAACGTGGGGTGTGCGAACCCTTAATTGACGAGATGCGAAATTGCAGCAGATTCCAAGGCAGTGTTGCTGATAATAATTTTTTCGCGCGAAAGTTACAAATAACTTTGAGTTATTAGTAAGTTTTGATACTAATAACAAAAAAATAACTGAGATTCGAAAAAGATAAACTAAGAATAAGTTCGCAATAAGTACTAATAACTCAAAATTATTATGAGTTATTTTTATGAAAATGGAGATCACATTGGCATCGACTCTAGTTTCCCAATCTGGTAGTCTACTGGAACCTCAGGAAGTTGTTCTCACGCCAAGCTATTATCGACCTTCGCTTGAACTCGGGTAATCTTTTCCCTCGAAGGATTTTTTTTGTGGATGATAAATCTGACTGGAGAGGAGGGCTCGTAGTCTGAGCTTGCCCAGTCGTATTCCAACAAAAACTACAAAACTCTATAGAAAAAACCCCTCCAACAGCCTCCGAGTGCATGACTTGTGGCGTTGCTGAACTTGAAGCATTTATTGTCGGCAACGATGATGGGGGTGTTATAGGGTATTTCCCCCCATGAGTGCCATTCTGGAGGCTACGAGCGAAACGTGGCCTTAGTCAATAAGTTATTAATAACTTGCCCTTAACCGTTAAAATAAAAATGAAAATATTGTAACTCGCGAAGCTCTAAAAATATGTAAAAATAGTTATTTTACAAAGAGTCGCTAATCATAATCATGTAAATAAGTTGAGAAATCCTAAAAATAGTTTATAATATTTTTTTTTTATCGATTAGCGTAACTGTTCCGAGGTCTGGTCAGTAATCACTGTCAGATATTTAAAGTACGCACAATCAGCGTTGCGAATTATTTGAAATCGCTACTTTTTACTATATCATAAACATGTGCCAGAACTATGATCAAGTAATAGTAAAATTACCCAAATATATCACACAATCCTTGATTCTGAGTGCTGCAAAAGCATGGCAACCTCTGTTCTGCGTCATGAGATGTATTTCACTATATTTGGATAGTAGGATCAGTATTCGCTCATATCGAGATGGCTATTTTTCACGACACTGCACAAAATGATGTTTCCAGTCCGACCGCAGGAATTCTAAACCGATTCAAGGCGGTCAAAACGAGCAACGAACTTCGACAAGATATTCTGGTGTCTTAAACATGTACTTAGTTATTAACAACTATGATTACGGTGGTCATTACAGCGGGATAATTAGGAATGGGTATAAGAATTAAGTTAACAATAGCTGGCTGTAGGATTATCAGTGGTGACTTCATATGACTACATGGCTATCCTTTGATAGGTAAACTGAACTAATGGAACCACAGCTACCACATTGCACTTCAAACCTAACTTCAAGCAAGTTCAATATCAATGCCA
The DNA here is from genome assembly GCA_030582695.1 of [Candida] golubevii. NCBI lineage: Eukaryota > Fungi > Ascomycota > Pichiomycetes > Serinales > Metschnikowiaceae > Metschnikowia > [Candida] golubevii. The sequence continues at coordinate 44,444 of JAJMGV010000071.1, forward strand.
CTTTTTTTTATTGTCTCGAAATAATCGCACTGTTTTCGCATTGCAAACTTCATCTAGAAAATAAGTGAGTGGGAATCAGAAAATTGGGTTAGGCTGGACAAGCCAGGAACTCGAAATTTCCAATTTTGACCATCAAAACCTCACTCCTTCAAAGCACTAATGCTGCTTCCCCGTTCCTTTCATTTCTTGTGTACTGAGCGCTTGCCGCCCTCAAGTCTCCTCTCTCCGTTGTATTTCCACGCACCTATACAATATAATGTACAATAGATAAAGATATCCGGGGGGCTCTTCGATACTGGATCCAATCCGCTGGGAGAGCCTCTTGGCGCTTTGCACTGCTTTGCACTGCTTTTCAATACCTGCTTCGGCACTCTGATCTCCCCTCTGAAATGTGCTCACGTGACTAGCACCCAACACTTCACTCCAGGCCCAGTTCTAGAAAGCCACAGGAAAAAGCAAAGCTTCCCGCTGTCTTTTCGTAATTCCCTTCCTTTTCCCTCCCTTGCAATGAAGCGGGGTTGCTGTTCCCCCACACTTACCCTTCCTGCTCGCCCATTTCGGCGTCTTCTCCGTCCGAATCGTCGTCGCTGATCCCGGCCTCCACCGTCATCAAAGTCTCGCTGTGATCGTGCTGGTACTTTCTGGCGATTCTCGAGGCAATGCCGGCGGCCGCCGCACGTTCTCTGGCGGCTTTTTGTAGCGCCTTCAACTCGTCTTTGAACGTCGCACGCACCGACCGGTTGCTGAAACAATCCCACATCTTCAACGCCCCCGTGACCCCGCCAAAGGCCAAGTTGCCAGCTACCTCGTAGTCGCCGGCAAACGCCGTGGTCAAGACGTTGCCGATGCCAAAGTCACGTGACAACACCATGGACGGTCCGCCCTTCCCGTTACCCGAAGGACATTTCCACAACTTGATCACTTTTTCGTTCATCGCTGACGTCACCAACATCCCAGGCACGTTTGTGTTCACGTCCAACGACGAAATGCCGCTGTCGTGCGCGTGCAAGGTCCACAATGGCTTGTCCTGGACCCGCACATCGAAGCAGTACACGTTACCGTTATCGGTTCCGCAATAAAACACCTCGGGCTCGGCTCCCCACCGGATGTTTTCCACCTCCTGTCCACTTCCAACATGGTACAGCTTGGACATGTGGTTTTCGTCGGAAATCCGCACATCCGAAATCGCACATGCGCCATTATACCCGCCCGTTAAGAGAATAGACGCCTCCTGGGAATGCCACTGGGAAGTAGCCACGATTTTGCCCGCGTGGATCTGGTTGAACGACTTGACGGCGGTGCCGGAGGCCAAGTCCCATAACTTGACTGTGGTGTCAGCAGAAGTAGACGCCAAGACGTTTCTGTGGATCCTGTTGTGGGCCAACGAGAGCACGGCGTCGGTATGGTGGGTGGTCACGTGCTCGGGCTCCTTTCCTTTTCCCTTTCCCTTGCTCTTCTTCTTCTTTTTCTTCGACGAGAGGTTGGCAAACGAGTTCTGCTGAGGCTCGCCCAATATCACATCGGGAAACGCCTTGTCGAGGCAGTCGAGGTTCCAGATTTCGATCTGCGGCTCTAGCGTTCCGATGGCGGCAAAGTTGCCAATGTTTTCCGCATTGTCCGAGCCGTTGGGCCGGAAATTCACCCATTCCACGCAAAGCGGAAACGACGGCAACATCAAATCGTGGTGCACGTACAAATTGGCCTCTCTCATGAGCCCGTTGGCCACGTCACGGTCTAGTTTATCCGCCTCTTCCTCTTCGGCTCCGGCAGGAGCACCGGCCCCGTCGTCGTAGACATATACGTCCAAATACAGAATGTCGTCTTCGGTTCGGGTGGCCAATACGAGATTGTCCGTGGGATAAATTTGCATTTCCTTCTTGTCCTCTTGGAGATCCTCGTTGGTGGGCAACGAAAGAAACGCCTCTCCATCCTCGTTCTCCTCAAACTGCACTTCGGAGTTGGTCAAGGTGGGGAAAAATCCAACAGCCTCGCCGTTATTGGTGGAGTCGTTGTCGTAGTTTTCAAGATCGTATTCTTTCAAGTCGTCGTCGATCTCGATCTGTTCCTGTAAGTTTTTGTGGGGGTTTTCCGACTCCTCAGCCTCTTTCAAGTCCTCCTTAGCGTCTTCCAACTCTAGCTGGGCCATTTTAGTGATTCTCTCCATTTCCGCATCATCTAGCTCATATTGCTCGGGGAATTCCGCGGCAAATCCTCTGGGAACCCAGCAACAAGACGAAATCATGAGAAAGTTGATGAAGTTCTAAACGGCGGATTTGAGGTAAGGGATTTTTGTCCCGGTTTTGTGGGGGAGAAGATGAAGAAACGTGAATCGAAATCCAGCTTTCTTGCGATGATGGGTCGCACATGGCGAAGCGATGAAGTGCAAAAAATCTTTGTTCGTGGTGCAGTTGTGTGCAGTCCGAGCCTTTGTATGGGAAAATTGGACTTCAGTGTGGATCCTGATTGATGCCGTTGTGCAGTCTCGCTCATTATGGCCGTGGCCCGAACGCCATGAAAATGGCGATTTGGGCGATTTGGGCGATTTGGGCGATTTGGGCGATTTGGGCAGAATTTGGAAATCTTGGCAGAGCTTGGCAAAATTCAAAAGCCAAATAATCGAAAGGATAAGTTGAGAACGTAATTCTGGTTTCTGAGGATCACTTGAAACGACCGCAATGATGGCCTTCTTGTGTCTCGTCTGATTTCCAGTCCGATGCAGAAATAAATAGGATTTGCCCGCCAACGAAGAATAAAAAAGTGATAGCTCAGATCCAAGAGTCCAATAAGATCATCCGCCCTTTTTTATTCAATAATTCAGTCTCTCACGTTTGCAAGCCAGCGCGTATATTTAATCGTGAAAGAATGGCTGCAAACACCCATGGCTCTCACATAAATAATCTCAGAACCCATCGAAAAACTGTTTCTGGCTGTGTTTGCCCTTTAAATGCCCAAAAGATCGTCCAAAAAAGAGTCGGAGGCCGGTGTGGCTTTTGCCGGCCTAGCGGTTTCCTTCTCTTCGGGCTTTCTCTCCCTCTCTTCGGGCTTTCTCTCCCTCTCTTCGGGCTTTCTCTCCCTCTCTTCGGGCTTTCTCTCCTTCTCTTCGGGCTTTCTTGACTCTTTAGAAGGCAAAGCCCTCAGAAGCGTTTCCAGTAAGAAATCGCCATTTGCCGCCGAATCAGGCACATTTAAACCTTCAGAGGCCTCCTCACGCGTGAGGCCTAGAAGTGTATCTAGATCGTCCTCGTGGCCAGCACTTTCCCCGCTTTTGTTGTCGTTCGCCAGAGTGAGTTTTGCATTCAAAGAGTCCATTTGCAGTCGATCGCTAGCGTTGAAGTTATTGATCTCAAGGACTTTTGCGCCCTTTTTTTGATCATCGCCAAACTTGGATTTGATACTCTGGTGAAACTTGGCCCGTTGGAGCTTCTCGGCTCGTTTTCGATGCTCTTCCAATTCCGCCTCATCAAGGGCCCTGACCTCGGGGTGTTTTGGCGTTTTTTCGGCGGATTCGCCAATACGGAACCCGTGCAAATCAGCCGCCGATAACTTGGACACGTCACGGAATTTCTGCGCATGACTGTTATAGTCTGTGTCTTTTACAGTACTGGAATAAGAGTCGAGGCCATATTCATCTAGGAGATTCTCCAGAACCTTGTTTTTCAACATTTTTCTATTGCGCAGCTTGCCCAAATCAGACACAACAAACTCGCTTAACTTTGTTTCCAAGTCCGGAATTTCAAGCGCAAATTCGTCTTCTGAATGAGCCGCAATCTGTGACTCAAGATCCGACCCACCATCCGACCCATTAACGTCGTTGTCGGCTGGATTATGGCCCAAATAAATACCGTCTTTTTCGCTAAACAGTGGTTTCTGCTCGTTAACATCATCTCCGGCTTCCCGCTGCTTCACAATCTTGATGATTTGTTGTTTAAGCTTCTTTTTATTTTCTACAGAAAGATTATCTTCAGCGATTTGGGGGTAGAAATGGTTCAAGACAGCCTCATCTTCCGAGTCCCATTCGCTGTCACTAGACTCATCGAGCCATGAATTGCCTTGACTCTCTTGCCGTTTTTTTCCCGACCATTTCGGTCTATTAACATCTGGTGTAGGTTTGGGCCTGGTGAGATTATGTTTTTTGAGGTATTGGATCTTGGCCTTGTGATCCCATTTAGACTTGTTCAACACCATGGCAAGGGATAATCGATGTGTTGAGAGAAGACACTTATAGAATTGAATTACCGGGTGAATGTGATCTCGAAGATAAAGGCAATAATCGGTGTTTCTAATTAGTCTTTAGGATTGTTGGTGATCTCAAGCGTGGCCCTGCGTGGAGACTGACTGAACCTTGAGGGTCATGGCCGAGGGAGGACCGCGAACAAGAGGAAGAACAAGGGGAAGAATAAGGGAAAATACCTAGGGAAAATACCAAGGGAAAATAATCGATCTTGAGACATTGTTATTAATTTGGGAAGATGCTTCTACTTCCACTCTACTTAAGCTGTTTGAAAACTTTTATTCAGAATGTGTTATTGATGGCCCGACGAAGTTGTCGCATCGAAATTTCGCAGCCATCCTAGGCTGATGTGATGAGTGATTGTAGAGATTTAGTATGATATTATGAAATTATCATATCACATTATCAATTTATCACATTATCACATTATCACATTATCACATTATCACATTATCATATTATCACATTATCACATTATCACATTATCATATTATCATATTATCACATTAACTATTACATTATCACATTATCATTTTATGATGTTATCATATTGCCTGGTGAAGAGCAATGAAATGATAATTCTAAGCTTCTTCTCAATATGGACAGCTAATAAAATATAGTGCTAACAATAGCAGATAATCGTTATTATCGATAATACCGAAATTGACCAAGCTGGCACCCGGGTGTTGGTATCGCTGGTCAGATTTAATGGGAAATAGGTTCCGAAGACGCTAAATCTTGCAAGAAGTCCGTGAAGCTGAAAAATATGTACTTCAAATAAAGCAATATAGGGTTAGGTTTCTTCCGATTGGCTGTGACCTCGAGAATTTGCAGAAATGAACAATACAATTCCTCATGGTTTGAGAAGTACTCAAAATATGATATGAAAAGTGCTCAAAATATTTACCTCATCAGCCAGTGCTGATTCATGTAGTTCCTCTGGTGACCCAGCAAAACTAATAAAGATATAGTTTTGAAGCCCGCCATATTCTCCAAATTCGGCGAAAGATTGAATTACATTGGATCGGGTTATCCCAGATCAGCGTGGCTTTTCAATAAGTTCAAGATGAAACGGAACTTTGATGGGCGAACTAATCATATGTGGGAGAGTAAAACGAGCTATACACCCCACAAACCGGAACCGGTCCTTCAACATTTGGGTTAGTGATTCACTACTTCGTTAACGATTTGCTAGTTGACTATTGCTATAATATAGTAACAATACCAAAATATTAGCAGTGTTGATATTAGCGATTTTGACGTGGAAGAAAGAAGAAAAGCATCAATAGCATCAGTTTGGGCAATTGGTGCGAGGCCTGAGCCTGACCCTGACCCTGACCCTGAGCCTTGGGTCATGGCCCAAAGACCCCAAGCTACTTCCGCCGCGCTAATTGTTTGAAAATGTTAAAAAGCTGTAATAGAGCGGCCGAAGTATTTCTTAGTCTGTTTGTTGTTTTTCGGTAATCGGTTGCGACATGTGCTGAAACCTTCCAACTTCGTAAATTTCCAGAGTCGTGACCGTACAGAATACAGCTCACAGGGTCATGGCCATGGTCCTCCTGCGGTCCTCCTGCCGCCGTCTCATGAACCCATGGCCTCGGTCCACGGCCACGGTCCATGGCCACGGTTCGCACGGAAAAAAAAAAAAATACGAGCACATGACCGCCAATCCGTTCCTCGTCACCTTCTATTCCGCCTTATTCTTCCCACAATTCCCCCTGTTCATGTCTGACAAGCCTTCACAGACTCCCAAGCTGATTGAGGAGCTTCTCAAGCTCATTTCCATGGGCGAGGTCCTCAACGAGACCCAGCAGAAAACCATGAATGACTACAAGTTCTGGAAAACTCAGCCAGTACCAGCGCTAAATGAAGTGGTGAAAAATGAGGGTCCCATTGATCTGAAGAAAACACCGGCGGATATTCCGGACTCGCCGCTTCCGCTTCTTTCGGAATTTGAATGGTCTACCGTCGACATTGAGTCCAGCGACGAGTTGGACGAGGTTTATACGCTTTTGTATGACCACTATGTGGAGGACCAGGACGCCACTTTTCGGTTCAAATATTCCCACGAATTCTTCAAGTGGGCGTTGAAAGCGCCCGGGTGGCGCAAGGACTGGCACGTGGGCGTCCGTGTGAAGGGTCTGGGGAAACTCGTGGCGTTCATAGCCGCTGTGCCGATGACGTTAAAGTTGAACACATCCGGGAACATATTACCATCGGTGGAAATCAATTTTTTGTGCATTCACAAGAAGTTGCGCAGCAAGCGCTTGGCGCCGGTGTTGATTAAGGAGATAACGCGTCGCGTGAATAAGCAAGATATCTGGCAGGCGCTTTACACCGCGGGAATAGTGTTGCCTTCACCCTTATCTACGTGTCGATACACGCATCGTCCAATCAACTGGTCGAAGCTTCACGACGTGGGCTTTCTGCACTTGCCTGCTGGCGAGACCAAGGCCAGCATGGTGGCTCGGTACACGCTTCCCAATGCGGCGAAAACCCCGGGGCTCAGGCCGATGAAGATGGCCGATCTCGACCACGTTTACGATCTTTTGCACGACTACCAGAAACGCTTCGAGCTTGTCCAGGTGTTTGAGAAGGAGGAGCTTGCACATTGGCTTCTTTGCGGAGAGCTGGGCAGCTCTGTGATCAAGACGTACGTGGTGGAAACCGAGGGCAAAATCACCGACTTCTTCTCTTACTACTTGCTTCCTTTCACTGTGTTGAATAACCCCACGCACAACGAGTTGGGCATAGCCTACTTGTTTTACTACGCTACCGACAGCTACAAAAAGGAGCCCGAAGTGTACCTGGCAAGACTCAATGCGTTGATTAACGATGCCCTTATCACTTCGAAAGAGTTTGGGGTTGATGTGTTTAATGCTTTGACGTGCCAGGATAACACACTATTCATCAAGAAGGCCAAGTTTGGCAATGGCGACGGCTTGCTCAATTACTACTTGTTTAACTACAGGGCCAAGCCAATCAATGGTGGTCTTGATGAAAGCAAGCAGGCCGGCGAAAGCGGAAGTGGAGTAGGTGTTGTGTTGGTATGATTGAGATGGTTGGTTTTGGAGGTGGCAGCGATGGCTACAGCGGGTATGACTGAGTCGTTAAGTTTGTCATTATTGGCGAGGGCTTTTCTTTTTTCTTCATTGGTGCTTGTGATGAATACGGTTTCGAGGGGCTGAATGAAACGACTCATTTGTGTGACTAAACTGCGTTAATATTAGCATAGTAATATGGAAGAGGGGCATAATCGATGGGTGAAGGTTTCGAAAGTGAAGCAATGAAACGAAGAGGTGCTTTCACGATGATTACCTGTTCGTGTATTGCCAATTGCACATGGTTTGTGTTATTTTGAGCACACCGAACTCTCAAGATCTCCAGTGCATTGAATTCTTTTGGGGATTAGCAAGATCGCATGGAGCAAGCAAATACGAGAAGATCATCGACTGAATCTTCGGAAGTTCGAGTTCTACAGTAGTAGGCATCATGCAATTGGAAAGCTACCACGTCCCTAAAGGATATCTTATCTGGAGTCGGGGCACGATCCACCGATTGATCGTACTTTCAATACAGTACGAATATACTGTACCGTTCCACTGGCAAGATCCATCACTAAATCAAACCAATGGTTAGAGCAATTACGTAGCTGCAACACTCTCCTCGTGTTATTCTCAGTAAAAGTACGCGTAATATCAAATATGATACTATCACTGAAATCTACAAACGTTTGGGGCTCATTGACCAAATGTTTACAGCTTAATTAAAGGCTGCAAAATGAATTACTCGAGCGGATTTTTTAGATTAAACAGAAGGAAGTTCAGGAAGGTCTCCAAACAAAAATGGCATAAGATGCTCTCGTGACTAGTTCCTTTCAAAACTTACCGTGCCATCCCAAAACAAGGTCTATTTCGATATCAAAACATACAGTTAATATCTCAGGTCGTCATGCACGGCCCGGCAGCATTGCAGCGCGCCGCATTATATGCTGCATTTCACACCGCATGTGCGTTGACAATGCAGATCAGCCAAGGACAAACGCTTCCGAGTCATCACAATGTCGTTAGACGCCGTCATCGGGCAGCCCTATCATGATAAGTCGCAGGACGCACGCGCAATGCAGCTCTTCGAAAAGGCAATCGAGAAAGAGCTGCATGGACTGATGGCTGACGCAGTCAAATATTACCGGGAGGCGTTTAGACTCAACGAACGAGTGGATCTCATATATCGGCAAACGACCGTGCCCCAGGCCCTTGAGAAGCTTCGAGACGAGCAGGGGAAAAACGCAAGTCAAAAAGTCGACGAACAAAAGCTTAAGTCCATTGACGTGGAAAGTCTTCTTTCGTCTTTTGCGCATGAACATGCACATGCACCCGATCCAACAAACCCGGCTCATTGGGATGAGCAGCATATGGCAATAAAGTTCGCTAATATGGGCCTAGACGGCAGCGATGTCTTTGCAGATGCTAAGCCCGTGTCTCCACTCACTAATTTGCCAAATGAAGTCTGGGTATATGTTTTGCAGATGCTTCAAAAGCAAGATCCAGAAGCCTGGTTCAAATTCGGCATCACTTGCAAGAAACATGCCTATCTAGCTTTCTATACCTCTGATATCTGGCGGCAACTATGCTATTTGGTGTATCCAAAACAGCGATACGAGGAAAATGTGGGGTTTCTGGGCAAGAATCTCCCGGTTCCAACTGACCCCATGGTGATGCTTGCACAATATGATAATAAATGGAAGCAAATGATCCGCGAACGCCCCTTCATCAAGTTCTTGGGGTGCTACATTAGCGTAGTGAACTATTATAGTGAAGGAGGCCGAGAGGAATTGTCCACAAGTCTAAGAAACCCTGTTAGGACCATCACATACTATAGATACTTACGGTTCTACCCACACGGGGCTTGTATTATGGCGCTCACCCGACTAGAGCCAGGGGTTGTTGTTGGCCAGTTTCTGAAGCAAAACAAACTAAAATGCCTCCTAGCTCACCCCGAAGGACGAGACTTATCAAAGATAAATCCGGCCCATGAACCCCACAAGATCTTCCACGGCACATGGACGTTATCGACAGAAGGAAAAGTGCACGTGACCGTGGACTCGGGCCTGGTGCCATATTACGAGTTCCACTATGAGTTTGTTGTCAAGAATATGGGAGGCGCTCCAAACCATTCGAAGTTGGCATGGGTCACACTCTATGCCATCTGGAAATCGTACCCGGGAAGCGAGGAACGGGCGGGGGAGAAAGTGGAATTTTCTATGAAAAACGAGAAAGATTTCAAGTTTCTGCGTGTGCGGTCTTACCGTGAAGATAATTGATGTGGTGGTGAGGTATTTGGTGTTGTTTTAGAGATGGTGAGGGATTTTAGAGTAGCTTATAGACGGGCAATAGAGATGCGAGACGGAAAAATGTGGAGTTGGTGATCAGCGTATGAAGGAGGTGGATTGTCTTGTCGTAAGTGTGGAAGTAAAAACCAGTTCAAGGGATGTAGATGGGATGTAAAGGAGGGGATTTGAATGAAGGCAGATTCAGATGAAAATCGGAATTTTCTTGAAAAAGTGAGAAAGATGGTTATGATATGGTGTATGTTTGTTCAGGAGAAGTCTTTTCGGAGAGTACCGAAAAGGTTAATCTCTTTCACAAGCTAAAATGATCTGACAAACGGGCTAAGGGTCTATATCTGACTAGTTTTGGTCTTTATGTACACTGTTGACTTCTTAAAAAGGCAAGTCCATTTCACTTGATTGAGTTCAACTCGTTTCTCGATTGAAGTGAGTATGTCACAATTGAAGTATGCTGCAAGAATTTTGATTGTGCGATCCAGGGGATACATATACTACAAGATGTCATGGAAAGACATGAAAAGAAGTGGAAAAATAGGCATTACTAGGTGGTTCAAAAATGTGTCGAAGTAGCCACACTTTTTTTTTATTGTTTTTATCTTTTTTCCTAGACACAGAGAAGAATCGCTCGATATTACAGCGACCTCCCTATCTCAAGGTTATCAAAGAACATGAACTAAGACACTCAATATCTGTCCCCAAAGCAGCCAAGTAACCAAATTCCCGAACATTCACCATTCCATAAGAAGAAGAAAAAGAAAGAAAAAAAAAACATTTCATACTGGTTCCAAAAACACGAATCTACAGAAAAGGAGGATGATATTGTAGTACGATCGCACTCATTCTGCTAGTGAGAACCAGTGGTGTGGAGAATCGAACATCGCTCAAAAACGAATTACTCGCAACCAACTCCTCGTGAGGGGATAAAGATCACGTAATAGTTTTCATCACAAGATTAATTTGTTTGCCTTGTTCACAACTCATAAAATTGATGAAAAAAGAAGGGGTCGTTTCGTAACAGTATGTCTTCACGGCCTTGTCTGCACTCAACAACCATAGCGGCTCACAGAATCGATCAATGGATACGAGGGGGAAGAGAAATAATCTGTTACTGCCTTTGTAAACTTCGAGAGTATGTAAACTTCCAGAGTCGTGCCAATACAAGTTCGTCCTAGAAGAATATTGTGAACACTCCTCATAGATCACGTACAGTAACGCAGAAAGATCGCCCACTGAGTAACCGCTCGATAATGAGTAGCTCCTCAATACTCATTATACTGCACTGAAGAAAAGATGAAAAGATGAAAAGATGAAAGGATGAAAGGATGAAAGGATGAAAGGATGAGTAGCCACTCTGAAGATTTCCAAACGCGTGAAGTATAGTAAGTATAATCTTGCAATTATTGACCCGAATATGAAGTGACTATTCGTTACTCGGGTTTTCGCACCTCTGGCGAGAACTACAAAGTGGGTAAGTAGTCACAAGAATCAACAAGAACAGTCCAAAGCGCAAGGCCGGAGCTACGGGTTTTGAGAAAACCAAAGTCCTACAAGAGGAAACAGATCCAAAAGCAAACCCAAATCAAAATCAAAATCAAAATCAAAAGCTAGTTATTCCAGATATTCTCTCACCATTCCCGCCCCAATATCTCTAATCTCTGCCACACTATTTAACCAGATGCTAGTACACTACAATGCCTTATCTACCAAATAAATTCTTTGGTCACCCCACAAAATCCCCTATCCCACTAAATCCTGAATCCCACAAAATCCCAAAAAATATCCCACCTCTTTCCTCTGCTTCCCTTCGTTCGCACCGCTCACCCAGTTCACCCCCCTACTTCGGCCTCCCACTAACTACCACCCCAGGGACGTGCCCCTACCGCGCGCGGGCTGAAAATTTTGCTGATTTCACTCCTACGCTACTCTAAGCTGCCCCATCTATCCGTTTCAATCTCTACTCGTGCACCCACAAATACATCATGTCGAGATTTTTCGCTGCCGGGTACACGCTGGACTCTTCTCTGTCCGAGGAGGACTTGTTGAGCACGTCCGAGGAGGAGTTGGTGTCGTCTTCGGACGAGTTTTCTACCGATAGTGAGTTTGGAAACGATAATGACGATGGAATGTCTTCAGACGACGACGATTCCGACTATGCCGGCAAGGGCCCGCTGTACTTTTTGAAGAAAGACTTTTTGAAGGGCGGCAGCAACGACCTGGACTCTGATTCCGACTCGGAAGGCCCCAAGGTGGTGAAATCCGCCAAAGAAAAGTTGGTCGACGACGTCAACGAGTCTGTGGACGCCATTTACAACGCCAAGAACTTGGAAAACTGGTCCCTGGCACTCACCGAGTTTGACCGCTTGGGCAAGTTGCTTGTGAAGGTGAACCAGCAGAAAATGGCCGTGCCCAACGCCTTTTACAAGGTATTGGCACAATTGGACGGCACGATCACCACTGTTTCCGCCGATAAAGACAGGAAAAAGTTGCCCGCGGACCAGAGCAGGGCGTTTAACAACTTGAGGCAGCGTGTGAAGAAGCAAACACGCGAATTCCAGCCCTACATGGACTTGTACAAGGAAACACCCGAAGCATTTGATGCAGAGGAGCCTATCGAGCTCGCTGGAACGTCCCGCGAGGACTCTGGCGCCGTGGTTGGCACTGTCAGCGGCACGGCACGTGTCATGTCTCCGGTTTTTGTCGAATTGAAGACCGTGGTGGAGTCCAGGGGTAAGAAAAACATTGATAAATACGCACAAGTGGCGACTTTGGAGAAATTGTTGGATGAGGCCAAACAGGGCGGCAATGTCTACGAGATTATCTCCGTCTACCAGATGTTGGTGTCTGTGCGCTTTGACGCCGGCTCCCACCTGTCGCACATGCCCGTGGACTTGTGGAAAAACAACGAGAATGACATGAACAACTTCTTGCAACTTTTAGAGGACAACGCCAAAAGTTACCAGGTTTCTGACGCCGGCAAGCCTACCGACGACTTGGACATTGAGCCAGCGGCCAATGCCGAGGGCATCAAGGTTGTGCAGGGCTCGATTGCCGGAATGATTGAGCGCATGGACGACGAGTTTGCCAAGTGTTTACAATTCACCGACCCCCACTCCACCGAATACATTGAGAGGTTGAGGGACGAGGTGCCGCTTTACAAGTTGATTGTGCGTGCTCAAATCTACGTGCAATCCACCACCGGTGAGACGGAGCACTTGGCCAGACTCGTGCTCAGAAGATTGGATCACGTGTACTATAAGCCAGATCAATTGATCGCCGTCAACGAAAAATCTGCATGGGAGAAGACGTGGAGCGGGCTCAATCTCGAGGGGTCGCCGTTGATCACTAAAGGCAAGACCTCGGAAGAAACGGTGCGTGCGTTGGTGGACTACTTGTCTGGGCAGAAACAGCAGTTGTTCAAGAAATCGGCATTGTTGGCCTTCACCTACTACCTCTCCGTCAACAACAAATACGCCGAGGCCAGAGAGTTGTTCTTGGGCTCGCAGATCTACAACACCATCTACCAGGCCGAGTCCAGTGTCCAGATGTTGTACAACCGTGCATTGGTGCAGATGGGATTGAGTGCATTCAAGAGCGGCGAGATCGAGGAGTCCCACCAGATATTAAACGAGATCATTAGCTCGCAGAGACTCAAGGAGCTTTTGGGCCAGGGCTTCAACAGCAAGTACCCGAGCCAGGCAACCGTTGCAGAGAAGCAAAAGTTATTGCCTTTCCACATGCACATCAACTTGGAGTTGTTGGAGTGTGTGTTCATGACATCGTCGATGTTGATTGAGATCCCTGCTTTGGCTGCTTCTGCCACCGCCCCCAAGGAGTCCAAGCGGAAGACTACCATCAAGTCTTTCAAGAGCAAGTTAGAGTTCCACGACAGACAGTTCTTCACCGGACCTCCCGAGAGCATCAAGGACCACTTGATCTATGCCTCCAAGCTGTTACAAAAGGGCAACTGGGCCAAGGCCTACGAGTTGTTGGCGTCGATCAAAATCTGGAGGTTGCTCACAGATACCGAGCTGTTGTTGTCGATGTTAAAGAGGCAGTTGCAGGTGGAAGGCTTGAGAACATACATTTTCACATACAAGTCGATCTTCACCAAGTTGTCGATTGAGAAGTTGGCCAGTTCGTTTGAGCTCGGCCAGGAAACTGTCACGGAGATTGTCGAGAAAATGCTCGCCAATGGCGAGGTCAAGGGTTCGCTCGAGAACCACTTCATCAACTTTGCAACCGACGAGCCACAAAGAAGCAAGTTGCAGGAATTGGCCATCATTATGAACGAAAAGGTGGGCCTGTTGAACGAGAAGAACGAGATGACTGCATCGAACGGCTACGGCAGAAAACAAGCCGTCCAGCAGCATCAACAACAACAGAAGGAGCAGAAGGAGCAGAAGGAGAGCTTGCAAGAGGAGAACAGCAGATTCAGATACGCCAACGTCAGCACCAACAACGACGAATTCGACGCCTGAGCAGTTACGCTGGGAAAAAAATCATACAATCTTTTGGGGTTCACGGCATGGAGCGGGGGTTGCTAGTCAGACTACGACGTCTGCTCACTTCAACTCCACGGAACATATCGATCATAGTAATATACACGAAATTTAGTAACAGCGAAGTAGAAACGGCCACTTCTGTGTATTGTTCACAAGACTGTCAGGCACAGAACACTTGACTATATGCCAGAACACCTTGTCATCGCCATCTCGGCTCGAATCAGCATACCGGCAACCGTCCGTTTCTGCTCATTCTCCCAAACTTCGGAATGGAAAAAATGGACGACTCGGCCCCGACAAGAAAGGAGAAACAGATAAAAACATCCGCTTTGTGCCAGTTATGCCATGGTCGCAAGGCCGTGATGAAACGGCCAAAAAACTTACAGAAGTTGTGCAAGGAATGCTTCTTCTTGGTTCTCGAAACAGAAATCCACAATACCATCACCTCAGCCAAGTTGTTCTACCCTGGAGAAACAGTTGCTATTGGGGCCTCGGGAGGCAAGGATTCGACGGTTCTAGCATCGATCTTGAAAACGCTAAATGAGCGCTACAACTACGGGCTAAAGTTGGTTCTTCTCTCGATCGACGAGGGCATCAAAGGCTATAGGGACGACTCGCTCGCCACGGTGAAAAGAAACCAGCAACAGTACGAAATGGACTTAGAAATCGTCTCGTACAAAGATCTCTACAACTGGCTGATGGATGAGATAGTGTCGTGCGCCGGAATACGAAGTAGCTGCACATATTGTGGCGTTTTGAGGCGGCAGGCGCTTGACCGAGGCGCGGCAAAACTCGGCATTCATCATGTAGTAACCGGGCATAATGCAGACGACATGGCTGAAACTGTGCTTATGAACCTCCTACGCGGAGATACGGCAAGGCTTGAAAGCTCATGCACGATTCTCACGCAGTCGGCGGGGTCTCCTATTAAGCGGTCCAAACCGTTTAAATATACTTATCAAAAGGAGATTGTTCTTTATGCACACTACAAGAAATTGGATTATTTCTCCACCGAATGTACATATGCACCGGAGGCATTTCGCGGCACGGCAAGAGAGTTATTAAAGGGCTTGGGTGCTATTCGCCCGTCGTGTATTATGGACATCATTTATAGTGGTGAGCACCTAGTGCTATCAAAGAAGAAGAAGACCACGAAAAAGTATAAGAATCCGGGAAAGGCTCTGGCGCAGGCGTCGGCAGCTAGCAAATCGTCCAAAAAAACGCCTGCCGATGGAAACCAGACCATTGAAAAACAAGAACAGCAAATCAACCTGGACGGTTCTGTGAGTCTAGGAAGAAACATAAATACGGATGGTAATACGTGTGAACGATGCGGCTACATCACCTCAAACCGGATCTGCAAGGCGTGTATTCTTTTGGCGGGGTTGGAGATGAACAGGGCGAAAGTAGCCATCGAAAATAGTGGCGATGGTGCTGCTAAGCTCGGAAAAACGCTTGAACAGCTCAGTTTCTGATTGATTAGATGACATGAAAAGGTTTTCTCGGGTTTACACCTGTCCTGCCTCGTTTTTCATCCTTACGTTAGGGGAAAGGTTCAAAATGTACGAAACTTTCTGAGTTGCGACATGGGTTTTTTCTCGAATGAATCTTCTCTTGTGGTTTCACCGTTCACTTGAAGATGTGCTAGGATTTTGGTAGAGAATATTCCTGAAATAGAGATTTTGAAAGACATTTTGAAAGACATTTTGGAAGTTAGATTTGAAGGGAATGAAGACTTATCGTCGGGGAAACTTTGGTGCAATTATCCATTCAAGTGAAAAATAAAATCATGCAACCTCAAACTATGGTCTAGGCATTTTCTTGTATCAGCGTAGCATCTCTTAGATTGCACGAATCAGGCACATGTGAGCAGATTCATCTCGTCTGAGTAACTAGCATTTGGTGAACTGCCTCCGAACCAGTTTCGCCGCAAAAGCTCAAAATCCGTGGCAAATAACAAGAAATAACAAAACAAGTCCCTACGACCTGGCAAACTGGGATTGTTGTATAATTGCAAACTATGTAGAGAATCGTCCAGAAGATTCAGAATTGAAAAGAAGTTGCACTCACCTGTAAACCCTTCGTCACGTGTTGGTGAGTCATGCATCGAATACTGCGGCCAAGCCGGCCAAGCCAAAGCCACGTCTCTGATTACCCTGACATTACACAAAGAAAGAATCATTGACGGCTTGAAATGTCGAAGCAGCTGTCATATACCCCGAGTCTATTGCATCACTAGAGCCAGTGCAGGAGACGTTGCACAGTTTAGCAGAGTTGGTATATGATTTTTTGGAGCTCTGGGTAGCGCCGTTGAAGCAGTAGTTTTGCAACAAGTCTGAGTAAGACATGGAACTAAACTTCATGCTTGAAATGTTCGAGTCTGATGCAAAAGAGTGTGGAAGCTGCGGTCTCACAATACTTGAGGCAGCGGGGCCCCTTGTTTCGGGGGCAGCAGGAGACAACAGGTTCCCCATGGATGTGCTCTGAGAGTTCAGCATCAACTTTTCGCTTGAAGCATTGGCATTTAATGTTCTGTTGGCAAGTGGTGACGAGTAACCGCTATGATCAGAATCTCTCTTGGCCATGTACGACTGAGAGTATCGAGGCTTGGGCGACAGCCCCGGTGAATGTGTAAATTTGGGTCTTTCACCACTGTCTTTCACTGACATCAACTTATTGACAAGCTCCTTGTAGTGAGCCTCCGTTGGCCCGGTCTTCGGAACAGAAGCATCAGTCAGAAGCTCGGACGAGAAATCTGAGGGACCAGCCCCCAGCCTTGAAGAACTGTTAGGAGAAAACACTGGAGGCTTGTATGTGAAGCTATCTTTTGTCGACGAAGACTTGAAACTGAACAAATTTTTAGCCACCGATGGCTTGCGGTACTTCTCAAACTCAAACTTGTAGTTTTTGGAATCGTTATTATCCCAGAAACTTGACCCATTGACATCATAGCAGATACAGAATTGGGTCGAAAGTGAAGACCCAAGATTCTTGAGTGGGACTGTGACTTGAAACTGGTCGAAATTGACCGAGGTAAACAGTTTGATGTAAACGGCAGAGGTGAAAATCGTCTGGCTCTGCCAGTTATTAAAAGTCATCTTCACTGAGACTTTTTTCTCGAACGCCAAGTTCTGGCACATCACCAAAAGCAACAACAGTTGTTTGTCCGAAGTAAAGCTCACGCTCTGGAGATACACTGGGCAGTGGCGCTTATCGTAGATATTTTGTGGCGGGGTGAAGTTGCTTTGCCGGATTTGGTACTGCTTTTGTGCTGCTGGAATATCAAGAGTATCCGAGTCTTCGCTTGAGTAACTCTCATCGTCGGAAACATCATCAAGACGCTTGCGAATCGAGAAGTAATCGTCCACAGGAAACTCGTATTTTGGGGAGTTTAGTGGACTACATTGGAGTGACACTGTACTTGGAGAATCCTTTCCATTGAACATCTTGATTTTCTCAAGACTAGGAGCAAACCGGACCGACTTTGGCGTCAAAGACGACATCGAATGCAGTTTAGTTAATTCCGGAAGCTTCAACGACAGCTTCAATTTGCGCAATGGCGGAGCACACGCCCTCTCGGCTGTCTTGTGAACACTTGAAGTACTGGAGTGTACGTCATTAGTCAGCTTCAGGCTCGTCACTGTTTTATCCGCCTCGTCCACGACAACAGCAGGGACAGTCGGCATCTTGGAAAACGCCTCGATCACTTGTGGAATCTTGACAAACTCCTCGACAAAAGGGTTGATTTCGTTATCAAGATCCATCCCGGTTCTTCCCGATATGGCCCCCGGTCCGGCCCGTACCCACAGAACCAGCGACAGCAAATCGTCCTTAGTACGTGTTTCCAGTTCTGCTTCTAGTTTAACCTTAGCCGCCAGGTCCTGCGTGATAAGCTCAGGAGTCGACTTCAGGAAGCTTCCCAAGGAAGTAGCCAAGGGCCGCAATTCAGGGGCCAGCCTTGAACAATTAGCCGCCACCATCTGCGATAATGTTTCTCCGGATCCAGCGGAGGAGGGTCGAAGATAATCTTTAACCGCTAGCGTAAGTGTGGGCATTTTGTCGTTTTCGAGCTGGCTCAAGGGAGCGTTAATGTATGTGGTTTTTATTTTATTTTTGTTTTTCTTTGGTGGCGCCCAAGGGTACAAAACGGACAAGCGCAAGCGCCGATCGAGATAAGATGATCAAGAAAAATCTGGAAGAAAAAAAAAAAATAAAGAACAATAGTGGCGGGAATAAAGAGATCGAGCCACAAAGATAATAAAAGCCTGCGTCTATGAGAAACAGCTTCTAATGTTCTTGAACTGAAAGTCCTAGGTAAAGCTTTGAAGGCGATAGGGAGGGAAGGAAACAAAAAAAAAAAGTTTAATTAAACACTTGCCCTGGCTTAGCTTTCATTTATAACCGCACCCAAAACTTTCCCTCTCGAAAATTCGTGCGTCGGTAATATGCGTACTTCTGGCCTCCTTGCGTGTGGCTGCGTTGGACCCTATGCACTATTGGGGCGTAGCAGGCAGCGCAGTCTTGCGGATTACGCAATCAGGGTGGGGGCTCGGGGTAAGTGTGGGGTGACAAACCTTATGAGGAAAGAATGGGAGGAATGTCGGTGAAAGTGTGTTCAGGGGAATAAAAGATGAACGAGACAATCATTTTCCGTCACATGGCGTCGATTTAGGGTCAGACCAAGCTTTTTTTTTATCTGGCCACAAGTCAGTCTATTGTTCTTATACGAGGCGCTCCGTAAATCCCAGGTACCTAAACTACGGACCAACCGGGTCGTTTTGACAAACATCGCATTGCGCTCGCGGGTTATATGCAGTGTGTGGAGGCATCTGCATGCGGGTGGGTGCAAAAATTGTTGGTTCGCGGTTTTGATGGGCCCACAAAAATAGCTTGTTTCACCTGCTGAGTGGCACTCACGCTTTTGATGTGAAACACGGATAGATCATATACAACTGATTACAGTACCCTTTACAAATATCCCTGCCTTTTACGGGTCACGTGTTGGCGATTTTGTGCC
Organism: [Candida] golubevii; assembly: GCA_030582695.1. Taxonomy (NCBI): domain Eukaryota; kingdom Fungi; phylum Ascomycota; class Pichiomycetes; order Serinales; family Metschnikowiaceae; genus Metschnikowia; species [Candida] golubevii. The sequence goes on from JAJMGV010000071.1 coordinate 63,544, forward strand.
GTGCTAGGGTGGTGGAGGCAGATAGGGCCAGTGGCGCGAGAAGCACAACGCGAAAACATCTTCTTCCTTGCTCCGATTGTCGCTTTCGAGATATTCCGCGAGGAAAAACTATCGTAAAAAAGAAAATATAAACAAACACGAGTACGCCGCAATGGGAACGGGATTTAGCCACGTTTGTTTTCCAGAGAGTAGGCTCATCAAAAACGGGTTTTCAAGTGTGGTGATCGGGTTTCACAAGGCTATAAAATAATTATCTTTTCTTATTTCCACCAGAGCTAAAGCGCTCATCCTCCCATGGAAGGTTGATGTTCCTTGTCTGCAGCGCCTGCAGGCTTCCTCTTCGAGGTAGATGCACAAAGATATCATCGGCTTGTGTGCAGGCTTACAAGCCAATGACGCGCCTCCTTATGCGCCAGGAGGCAGCTGGTGCTGCGAGGGCAACCAGAGTCTGCACAACCTTGACTCGCCCCGACTCAAGAAAAGTCGTACCAACGACACGTGAGGAAATAAAAAAAGTTAAAAAAGAAAAAGAAAGAAAAAAAGAGAGAAAAGATCAAGTAGAATAGAGACAAAACACTTCCAAAATGACTACCCTAGTGATGTATCATACTCCCATTTCCTCCGTAAAGAAAGATTCTGGAAAGACCCCAGTTCTCCGGAATTTCCCGACACCATGTGTTCGCATTGTTCCGGAATAACATCTCAAACCTCGTAACCATTGCCTTTTTCGGCTTCACAGGAGTCAACTCACCGCGTGATTTTATAGTCCACGTTGTGAAATGACGTCGTTTGTCAATGTGTGGAAAAAATTGGTCCAGGCAGAAATTTAGGTATCGGCACGAGACCGGTCGGTTTCCGAAACCGGCGGAAGTTCGAGCAGGGGAAGTTTGAGCTTCTTCCTTTCTATGCATCTACTGAAAAAAAGGGATGAAGATATATGTGTGTGTATTGATTTAAATACTGGTAACTGGATTTGGGGGGTTTGAAACTCAAAGGTTTAGGAGATACTTTCCATATGCGAGACCTAATAATTGACCCAATAATTGACCTAATATTGACGTAATCTACGGCAAATAAAAGAAGTATCGCCGCTTACGCACTTCGATAATGACAACACCCAAACCCGATAAGCAAAAACGACTGCGTCAACAAATACGCTTATAATTCAGACTGGCGAAGGCTAGGTCGCTTCAACATTTTGGTCCCCTCAGGCGCATTTCACTATACTCTATTTCAAGCTTACTTTATCCAAATTAGTCAATCGACTGAAGGAATCTCTATGCCTTCCTCTATCAAGGTTCGACCTTTTGAGAGTGAATTCTGAATCCGACTGAACATACAAATACGCCAAACCACCCTACACCCTCTGAATTAAAGGGACTTAGATGACAAGTACCTTTTGTTTTCAGCTACTTCACTCCCTCTCCATCTCCCCTCTTTGTTATTTTTTATCCTTTCCTTTCCTTGTATTCACTATATCCCTATTACAACTTGTGCCCCCATATCCGTATCTATTCTGCGATTCTCGCCACATGTCTAAGAAATCTGGCACCCCTCATTCCGTTTCTGGAGTGTCCACATTTGCTGGCACCGGATGCACCAGGAGCCGCTCCATGATGCTAGCAGGCGCAATTCCAGCCATGCTACAGTTTGTATCAATACTCCGACGGCGCACCCGGCGCGTGGAGCTGGCCAATGTGATGATAGACTCGCTATCTCTTTCCCTCTCGCGTTCTCTTTCCCTTTCCCGGTCTCTGTGACCAATGGTGCCCTCCGGGGTCCGCTCAAATCGTGCCTGTGGCCGCATGCTGGGCGAATTCGACACATGGGTGCTTGGCAGAAGCGAGGTTTCAGCGGTAGACGCCACGTACGATGCATTATCGTGATTCTGATGGTCTCCGCTTAAAACAGAGGGAGGATTTGTGGTAGAAGTGTGCGACGTAATCAGTTTCAACGGCGTGGTGCTGATGTTGTCTGAATGCATGGACGCCGACTCCTCGTCGCTTCCTATATCGACACTTTTAAGCGATTTCCGTGTGCTATTATCGTCAGAAGGCCCCCCAGGCACACGAAACCGGGTGTCTAGGTCGAACTTGTGCTCGTATGGAGGCGTGCGAATACCTGTGGGCAAGTTCTTGTTTGGGCCTTGCACCAAGCGTTTGACCCAGCTGAATCGGCCCCGTGTGTGTCTTTTATCATGGAGTTGAACATCGTCAGGTGCTGCGAAGGTTAGTAGGTGTTGAGGAGAAGGCGAAAAGACGGTTAAAGAAGCACAAACGTGAGTTCTAAGTGCTGCTATATTGATTTGATCATGAAAATTCACATACTGGTGGCCACAGTTTCGCTCATTATCCGGTGTGGTGAAAAAAAGAGATGATTAATAAGAGATGACGCAAGGTTTAGTCAAGCAACACCCACGCCATTTCCCTCACACTCAATAAACGCGAAATTATAGAGATAGCAGAGCATAACGGTGGTGGGACCGGGAAGCGCACCAGTACCTTCTGCTGAATCTGTTCCCACCTAACTCACAAAATATTCAAAAAGCCGGCACCATGCTCTGAATACTTCGCTTGGATCCCTCTTCCGTGACGTTCACACCTTCATTAATTCTATCCAAAGTGAGAAAAAAAGAAAGCGCTCCGCGACGGGGAATTGAACCCCGGTCTACCGCGCGACAAGCGGTAATTCTAGCCACTAAACTATCGCGGATGTTGTTGTAGGTTAAAATTTATGATTAGACTCTATTAACTCAATTTGGCAAGTAAACTGTTTTTTGAGTTTTGTCCTTTTCTTTCTCAATATAACTATTTTTTTGTGTTTTCAGCTTGCTGACTCAAGATTCAGCCAAAAATCTCGAAATCTGCCCTTGATTGTCAGTTCTAGACAGGTAATATCGAGGAGCTGATCTCAGATTGGGCAGTGAATCTGTAAAGCCCGATGTTTCTTTCAAAAAAAAAAAAAAAGACTAAATCCCCGTGCTTAAGCCTGGCTTAAGCTCCTGATACGAGGTACAATCTATTACTGGTTTTTTCCAGAAGGATGTAGTTTTTCAATGCTGATTAAGGCGTGTGCTGAACCTAAGGACATCCAGTAATATGTCTTTGCATAAAACAAATAGTGCCTTGGTTTCAAAAAAAGGCTATAAAGCAAAGATTTGGGTTTTAGACGAGATCCATACAAATGTAGACTTTTAGGATCATCTTTTTGCTGCCAGATGTTTCAGAAAAGTCTAAACAGCTATTCTTTGAGAAAACTGATTTACTATGGTCAACCTATTGAAGCCCAGAACCAGAATGTAATCCAAAACAATCAAAAACTTGAATTAATAATGTAAGGATACCCTTGTTTGAACCCTAGTATGGTCCTTGTGACTTTTACAACATTGAACCGTTTTAATACTGACTCGAGCTCTAGCCTTCCAAGAACATTTGGAGATTTGTGAAAACCGAGATCCGCATACCAAAAAACGTACTGTTTCGAAATGTAGTATAAAAGGAAGTCAATACCTACAACTGAGATTTACCCTGCATTCACTATCTGCCCTAAAGCTCGTATTTGACTGCAAAAAGCATATCTAGTCATTCAAACTAATTCTGCCGTCAAATTTAATGCTAGTATAGTGCTTCAGATCGAGGGGGTTTTAAGCTACATAATTTTTGAGAATCTTTAGCAAGTGATCCTGAATTATATTCCAGTCAAAATTTTGAAAGATTTCGTGGAATACAACAATAACTTTGCTATAGAAAGTTTTCCAGTGTACGACCACTATACTCGCCAATTCTGCTTTTTCCTTCTAAAAAGAATCATTCGCACATTCTTTTGCAGCCATGATTTCCCAGCTTTTCTTCTGATACTTAAGGTTTCACTATAAGAAAGAACCCCTGAAGATTATCTCGTCTGCTTTCTTCGCAAAACACAACTTTTACACCTTGACTCTAACTAATACGGGTTTTGCAAGCTCTACAAAAGAAAAGCCCTCTGGGTATGTATTCAGTCCTCCCCTCAAATCAGTTGTTTAAACTGATAACAATTTCAACATTCACAGCCTTATCGCCCTGATCCATACCTATTATTTAAAAGAAAGTTGGTATTAATTTACGATAAACTCAACCATATACACCCCTAGAGGTTATTTTTACAGCATGGCATGGATGATTCTTCAGAAAGCCTATCAGTGTTAGCCAACACAGACTTGTTCATCGACTGGGTAGACTGGGGTACATCCAAAGCGGGGTTTCTATCAAAGAAATTGACAGGCACAAGATGGATATTATGTATCTCCACTGGCATCACTGGAAAATCTTCGACTCTTGGAATATGGGTGATGCCCATGGTTGCCCAGACAACAATATCTTCGTTCCTGACCTCCTCTTTTGCCTTCACCCACTCCCCAATGCCAGTGTCATTTTGAGATTGATTGGTGAATTCTCCAGCGGCAAAAAGCTGATTGTCATGGTATTTTGTGACCCAAAGCTGCTGCGTTGCAAATTGTGCTCTCTTGCTGTTGAACGACTCTGGGTCCGCCAAAAGCATTTGCTTAGCTGGCATCATGATCTTGTATCCAACTGGTCCTTTCGTGATTGGATTGAGCTTGTTTTCGTTCACCACTTTGTACGTTCTGTTTGTGAATGGCGATTGCTCAACGTATCCAGCTTGGTCAACAAACGTCTTCTTTGTTACAAATCCAATTCCGTATGGGTTCAACTTTGAAAGTGGCATCTTCTCTGTGTCTTCATAAAGAACGGAGTTTTTGTGTCCGTCCACAGCGGGGTCAATCCTGAAGGATAAAAGGTGCTGATGATAAGCAGCCATGACATTTGGCCCCACTACAGTACCCCATGGAACCGTCACTTCTGGGTCGATCGGCATGGTAGACACTATTCCTGTGGCCCGCACCTCTAAGTCCACTATCCCATCGTTGGTGAACTTGTAGTTCAAAATATACTCATAATTGGCAACTGTGGCAATGGTCTGGACGACAAACTCACGCTTTCTCGCCAAAACGGCCTCTTGGCTTCGGTAGTTGAGATGTTTATACAAGATCCCAGCATCCTGTTCGTGCATGCACACTGTGTTTGGCATGAGAACTGGCTCTCCGCCTCCACTAATCATCGTACCGTCAAGATACTTGATTGTACCAAGACAATCACACCCTAGTTTCAAAGAGTTGGCTGTGTACCCAAACCCACAATCTCCCAAGTCAAAAGCCTGTTTTCTATGATACGGGGCTCGTGGATCTCCATAAGGAACAGTCATTTCAGATAATGCTATTCGATAGAACACTTGCCGACCTTTAAACCATCCATCATAGATGGCTACGCCC
>JAJMGV010000072.1:8771-68528 GCA_030582695.1 [Candida] golubevii
AAAAAAAAAAAAAAAAAAAAAAAAAAAAAAAAAAAAAAAAAAAAAAAAAAAAAAAAAAAAAAAAAAAAAAAAAAAAAAAAAAAAAAGCTGGAGTATAAATAGTGGCAGTCACACAGATGGCTCTAATCCTTGACCCACATACTCTACTACGATGCTTGAAGACTTAGGACGGAGACGCCAGATAACCTCTGAGAGATACCAAAAGTAGTACGGATTTTTGACATTCTGATACTTTTTTCTGATACGATCGAACCAAGCGGAATGTGGTGGCTTTCCGTGGATATCGAAGTGAGCGCGGGCCTCAGAAGTTACTGTAGTACCATCGAACGCGTTACATGTGCGCTCGTTCTTCCGACTGTTGTTATTTCGCTATGTTTGTCTGATTTTTTTTTTTTTTTTTTTTTTTTTTGCTACCCTCGCGCGCTATTGTTTACAAGTAACGTCGTAACTTCGCACTCCAACCTCAACTTCACCTGAACTACCCCATCTTCACGTTATTCACTCTTTTACCAACACGCCCACACCAGCTAAACCGGCGCTTTATTCCTGTTTCTCGTCTGAAGTACACCGCTGGCGCTTCCTACATGCAATGCAAGCTCCGAGCGGCGACCCTACCGATGCAGGCGATCCCGGCGGTTCAGGCGGTTCGGGCGAATCACGTGTTTCATCTTCGTTTCGGAACCCGTCTCATGTCCCTCTTCCTGACGAAGACCCTACGTTTGCTCCACCGCCTATGAGCGCGTACTCGATAGCTGTCTTCAGCAACTACTCCGCGGCAACTCCTGTCGCCGAGGAGGGCCTGATCGGGAAAAAATATGACTGGAAATATACTGAAAACACCGCCCTCAAGGAACTGCTCAAACAGAAGCTTTCTGTGCACTTTAACAGCATGAAGAACGTATCAACGACGCTGCCGGCGGCCTCTCCGCCACAGGAGGCCGGTGCTGGAAGATCCCCAGCCACACGCTACTCAAGCACACTGTCTTCTAATGGTGTTCATGGGACGAATCATAGTTCTGGTGGAATCACAGGAACTACGTCGTATGCGTCCAATACGAGTGGCGAAGAAGCCCACCATAGCTCGTCCAAACACCGTTTGAGCGGGTCACGCTCAGCGACGTTTTCCAGCGGCCATATTCGGCGGCCAGAGGCGGAACATATCGGCCTTTCAGCCCAACAGGAAAATTTCAGCAAAAGCTTTGATGGGGTCATAGAGACAGAGGGCGACTCCCACTCACGCAACGGATCACACGCGGGATCACATAATGGATCACACAGCGTCTCGTGGTCCCAGGAAACCCCTGAGCTAAATGCTCGCTCCCATATTTCTACCACTACTGCTTCCAGTGGTCTACGTCGGAGCTTTCCCCAAGTTCCCCCCATTCAAAGCCCTGAAAAATTCGAGGAGCCACCCCTGGCGTGTGCAGCGCCCTTGCGGCCTAGTTCAAGCGGGACATGGATCAAGCGGTCGCGAATTTCACGCAGATTTCGGTCTTTGGGTCCGCCAAAACGTGCTTCGGAACAGATATTGGCAGCCATGGTTTCACCCGAAGAGAACGAAAGCGATCGTAATGGCGAGATCCGCTTGGCTTCTGGTCTGCACTCAGCCACAGCCATATCTACAGCTAATACAGCCATTCCAGCCGCTTCAGCGACATCTACACCTCCAGCGGTACCTTTAGCCTCGCCCAAACCAGACGCTGTTTTCAACGATAATTCTTCAGTGCGCAGCCGGGTATCTCCCAACTCCGACTTTTTCAAGTCTCTCAAGAAACTCAAAGAAACACTGCCAAGGCAAATTCTCCCAAATACCGACTCTTATCGCCGCCTGAAATCTCCCAGTTATCCCACCGATGCGTCGATCACGAAAAGAGAAGTGGGCCCTGTTTCTGCTGACGTTGGAACCTCGAGACACTCTTACCAGAGCTCTCTCTCGAGAAACGCCTCGCGCCTGCGCCAGCCCTTACGAGACGTCTCTCCCGGACTCTTGAATTCCGGACGTGTCTCGGGCGAGTTCAAAAAACCGAGGTTGCCTGGTGCCCTCGTGGCCGAAAAACGGACCATGCCACAGGACCCAACTCCCCAGGCACCCAGTCAAACGGCAAGAAGCGTGGCAGAACCAGCCCGTCTGAACAGCTCCCGCAGCAACGACGACCGGCGGAAAAAGGTCATTTGCGTGAACTCGAAGGAGTACGAAAAGCTAGAGATCCTCGGCAGAGGCGGGTCTTCTAAAGTGTACAAGGTACGCTCACTCTCCGACAAGAAGGCGTACGCGCTTAAGAAAGTATCCTTTGACCAGTTCGACGAGTCGTGTGTGAGAGGGTTCAAAGGCGAGATCGATTTACTCATGCGACTTAAAAAAGAGGTTAGGGTAGTATCGCTTGTTGACCATGCCGCGAGCTCAGGGTCATTATATCTCCTTATGGAGTGCGGAGATCTTGACTTGGCCCATGTGCTTCAAAACAAGCTCGTTTCAGACGCCACTCTCGACACCAACTTCGTCAGGTTCCACGCATCCGAAGTGTTCCATTGCATCAAAGCTGTGCACAATGCAGGCATCGTCCACAGCGACCTCAAGCCGGCCAATTTCCTTTTTGTTGGCGGGATTCTCAAAATTATAGACTTTGGCATTGCAAACGCGGTTCCAGATCACACGGTCAACATCTACCGGCACTCTCAAATAGGCACTCCCAACTACATGGCGCCGGAAGCATTGGTGGAGGTCAATCAAACAGCAGGTGTTCCTTCGAGGAGCCAAGCGACCACCTGGAAAGTTGGGCGTCCTTCTGATATCTGGTCTTGCGGATGCATTGTCTACCAGATGATCTACGGACGACCCCCCTATGCGGCGTATTCGGGCCAGCAAAGAATCATGGCCATCATGAACCCCCAGGTCAAAGTCCAGTACCCGGCCACCGGGTTGGGCGGGGTGGCAGTGCCGCTAAGCGCAATTGAGTTGATGAAAAAGTGCTTAGAAAGAAACCCCAATGACCGCTGGACTGTGGATGAGTGCCTCGAGAGTGATTTTCTCAGGCCGAAAGCGGTGAACGAGGATTTCGTCCGAGAGCTTTTGCAGAACGCCGTGACCTTGGGCCATCGCAGCGGGGGCCCAGAAAGCATCGACGACAGGACGTACAATGAACTCGTCAAGACAATCCTCAGCCGCATCAAGGACCTTAATTTTGCATAAACAATAGAGTACAGATACGAGTCTTCTTCCTCTTAACGAATTTTGGCTTGCCAGTTTCCTTCGCTTGCACATATCATGTAATTGCTTTAAAGTGATCGGCCTTGCGCAATATTGCAATCTCTAATGTCATTGGAAGTCCGGTAACGCCCCAAACTAGCCTCCTCCCTCCTCTTCCTCTTCCTCTTCCTCTTATACCAGTGCTAACCTTCCTGAAAGTATCCATTCATTATTCTATACACGCGGGTTCGTTCAACGAGGCCCCAACTTTTCCAACGCACGTGCGCCCTGCTCTTCCCACTCCTGTTTGGATATCCACATGTGCTCCTTGTTTGCCATGATGTTGGCCAACACTGCCCCGCCAATAAACACCATATGTCTTCTTCTGGGCGGGTCCTCAATACGCACCTTGAACTTATCCAAGCGTGCCGCGTCGCCGTGCAAGACTCTCGTCAACCACAATTGCTTCAATTCCTTCTCCAAACGCGACGGCAACCCCGGGTACATGGAAGAGCCCCCGGACAACACAATAGCACGGTAGAGCGAGGAGCGAATGTCGACGTCGGCCGCCTGGATCGTGTTGAAAAGAGTCTCGCCCACACCGGCTTGTTCCACGTCCACCAAATTCGGCTGGAACAAGCACTCGGGTGCCTCGAACCGCTCGGACCCGAGTTTGATCACGCGCCCGTCGGGCAACTCGTACTGCTCCACTAGGGTAGTGGTTTCGTTGGCGAGCTTCAGGTCCAAGGACAAGTCACATGACACATAACAGAGCTTCTCCTTGATCTGGCGCACCGTCTCAAAGTCGGCGGTTCGGTTGAAGGCGTAGCCGCGGCGCAACAACAAGTTGATCAAGTTGCGCGTCACGTCTCGCCCGGCCACGTCCAAGCGTCGGGTCAAATGGTTCAAAACCACCGACTCATAGACCGGCACAATATGGGTGACACCGTCTCCGGAATCGACAACTACCCCCGAGCTCAACCCCTGTGCGTACAACGCCAACACCGCCTGGATGGCCACGTACACGCCGCCAAACTGGTACTTTTCAAACATCACGTCGCACATGGTTTCTCTGTTTTTCAACGGGTTCATGGGAGGCTCCGTCAACAAGATCTTCTGGCCCTCGGTGGCCACCTTCATGCGCTCGTAGAACGCGTAGTCCCACAAGTGCTCCATGTCTTCCCAGTTCTTGATGATTCCGTTCTCCATCGGGTAGCTGATTTGCAAAAGCGACCGCACTTCACTGGCCTCACTTCCGCACATGACATCTTTGATTTCAATGTGGTCAGGCACCAACGCATGGCGCTCCTCGGCCCGCAAAATGGGCCTTCCCACCAACGACGGGAAGGTGTAGTCGGGGAAGTTAGTGCCGGCGCGGCCGATTTTGACGAACCCGGTTCCTTGGTCTAGAACTGGTGTGGGTTAGTATTTGAGTATAGAGGGCTTGGGAAGCGGGGCATGAGCGGGGGACTTTTGGGGAAATTTGGCAATTTTGGGCCAGATTCAAGTTTGTGTCTAGGTGGGTTTCCTGGGGCAACATACCTATGGGGGCACTGGTCATGGTTTGCGTGGAATGGGTGGAAAGGTAGATTTGAAGTAGTGTATTGATGCGCAACCGGAGTCGAGATAGCAGCGATAGAAGTGCCGGAAAGCGCCTGGAGAGCGCCCGGAGAGCGGCCTGTGTGCAGGACGCCTGGGGGTGGGTGTGGAGACAGATGCACGAAAAGAGTATAAACCGGGCGGTTTTGAAGATGAAAGTGGGCGGATGTGAAAACGGGTGTGTTTCTGAGACGATCATGATTTTTTTCAGCTGATTTGGCTGGGTGTAGGTTAAATGACGGGTACGTTAAAAACACGTGCAATGGGCCCTCATATTTTAGGAGTGGGGCCGTTGATACTTTATGATTTGACGACTGTTTTTCGGGAGAGGTTATGATTTGAGAAGGTAGGGGCTGGTGGTTTCGTTAGAGTGGTACTTCAAGGAATTTGATAAAAACTACGCATAATGGCCGGATCTCCGGTGTGATTTCAGGTGTGATCTCATAGATTTGCGGCCTAGTAGTGAGGCCCGGATTGCCTGAGATCTAATAAGTACTCGCGCGACATTAAAATTAGGAAGTTATAAAACAAGCACCTTCTCATATTTAAAGCATTTACCTACATTTTATTCTGGTTCTACTCTTCCGAATGTTCACACCTCTAGACTTCATTACAGTACCGAGGACTTGATAGAATAGTGGCATGTCCACTCTTTCGACGATTGTTTGTGAATTCTTCGATCAATGAGAAATAAATAAAGAATTACAGAGGAATCTGTTACGTTAGGACATTTGGGGCCACGGCACCTTCCAGTGAAGGACCATGGTACCTTCTAATACTGGAACATTTGAGGATCATAGGACCTGACAGTTTCAAACCAGAAACCCATATTAGTACAGGAAATGCGTATCTTCGAATTTCATCGCCTTCTAGTTCCACCTTCTAGTTCCACCTTCTAGTTCCACCTTAAACATTTTCCCCTCTCTCACCCTTTCATTTATGGCCTTTTTGCCGGAACGAGGTACGCAAACGTCAAGTACGACGTGTGTGTCTTAACCTCCGACTCGATCTTGGTCACCTGCTTCCACTTAAACTGGGCATCTCCCTCCTTGATTCGCTGGCCTTTGCCGAACGGATTGTAGCTCTGTATAGGAGCAGGCGTCGGAGTTCTAGATTGGTCGAGTAGGTCCAGCAGCAGTGTTGCGGCTTCGGCGTCTGCTTCAATTTCCCCATCTCCCCCATTTTCGGCTTCATTTTCACCGTCTCCTTCATTTTCACTAAGCGGGCGCTTTTCTCCATGCAAACTTCCGGCTCCGGTCCCGGTTCCGGTCCCGGCCACTTTGACCTGCCTTCTGCTCTCTATTCCCTGCGATTTGCGGCCCTGAATGTGCTTCAAGCGCTTGATCACGTCCAGAACATCACGCTCCATCTCCTGGCGGGCCTCCCAGCGCCGCCCGGCGATTTCCACCATCTCAATGTCAGTCCAGTTGTTTTTTTCGAGCGCCTCGATCGTTTTATCCACCTGTTCAATGCACGGACTGAAGCAACAGATGCCCACGCGTCTATCCAGAGCCACCACCGACTTTAAATTGGGGATAGCGGTCCATGGCGACGGCAAGTCGAGAAACACCGTGTCGCACGCGAGATTTCCGTCCACAAGCTGGTGTGGGTCTAGACCTTCAATATCAAATCCATTATTGCACACGTCTCGGTGAGTAATCACGCAGTTTCTGTCCAAGAGGCCGTGCTGGGCTAGCTCTTTCTGGGCCTCGAGGAACCGCGGCTCGTGAAACTCATAGGTGAAGACTTTGCCCTGGTCGCCAACAGTCCGAGCAAACGCATGGGTAAAAGAAGCACTTCCGGTTCCGGCCTCAATGACCCGTGACCCGCTGGTGACCCCTAGCCGCTGCACAATGTACGACGAGTCGGGCGTGTACACAATCTGTGTCCTATGCGGAAGCGACACTGTCCACAACTCGGGCGTGGGGTGGAGCAAATACACAAAACCCGTGTCTCTCATTCCACCCATCTGCGCCCCATATTTCATGCCGATCATGCGGTCATGTTCAAAGGTGCCGAAGCGGGTGTTTAGAAACTCGCCACGTGTCACATAGAACGGTTTAAGGAGGCCTCGGCTGATGAAGGCTAGCACCAAGTCGCCTTCTTCTATGTAATCTTTATACTCGTAGAAGGACATGAGGTATGAGGTGCGGTGCGGGAATTAGATGGTTTTGGGTGGTTTTGGGATTTTTGAAGTGTTTTTTTTTTTTAATCTTGTCTTCTTCAGAAGTGGATTTAATTGTAGTGTTTGGATGGTGGTCACGACTGGCCTCTAGCTTTTTTTGTGATGAAGTGTATTTAAGTGAAGAGAATAATATTTTGCAGATCTGCAAGCGAGCTGAAGTCGCATCGCGATGCGGGCCGTTGAGGTGAGTGAGAAACATGCTGCGATTGTCTGTTTTTGATTTGTCACAATTGGGCACAGTAAGACGATTTTGGGCAGAGAGACTTTTTGGTGATAATGAAGCCGTCTATTTGATAAATTGAGCGGTTTTTACGTGAAAACCCTCTTTTGGTGGTGTGTGAATCCACCTGATCAAAGCACTGTAATGGACTGAGGAGCAAATGCCGCTGGTCACGTGACGCGTCTTCGTCGGCCCATTGGCAGCTATTTTGTTTCTGTAAAAAAAAAAAAAAAAAAAAAGATAGATAAAGATGGATTCGGAGTGATGGAGCTTTTGTCTATTTTTTGTCTATTTTTTTCTAAAACCATCCTGTAGTTATCATCTGCTCTCTCTCATTTACGTAGTTTCCTCTTTTTTTCTTTTGCCTTGCGTTAGGAAAGAGTGCTAGACTCGATTCGCAAGTACACTATCAGGCAATAAATCAAGCCCTCTTGGTGTAGAAACTTTGAGGTGGAGGTCTACCGAATACGGAACAAATTTTGGCGAGATGAAAGAAAAAAGCGTTCGAGTACTACGAGTCTCCTTGAAAAAACGAAATTGTTTCATGGATAAATGTCTTTGATCACTGATACCTCTGATTAGCTAATTGCAGTCATACGCATGGCTTTCTTATCTTACTCCCCCAATTCTTGACACTTTCGTAGACTTTTGCAGGCTTTCTTTTATTTTTGAATGATTTTACATTTTTGATTTTTGACTTTTGATATTTCGCCTTGACTAAGCGACTTGTGTGTGAGAAAAACGATCAGTGCTACGTACTGAATCACCCAGCTCTTATAGAACAATTGCCTCAAATAATTACTACTTAGCAATAGTCGCGAAGCTCACATAAATTTAGACTTTGTCCAATTGACTTCCCAACAATTGCGAAAAATACACACTGTGAATTCCAAATTAAAACTTTCCACAAACAATGAACAAATCATTTCTTTTATCTCCTTCCCACTCAGAAAGCACTTCGGAATACTCCTATTTAGCCCAGTCCCGGTTTCTTCTTATTTTTCAATTTTTTTTATTTTAATTATTTCCCTCAATTATTAACAGAAATCCTCGTCTGTCTCGCTGCCTTGCTACTTTTCGTGCGCATCTGCTATGCGGAGAAGGTGTGCGCGGACCAGACCACCAGCTTGAAAAAGTGAACGAAAACTACCGGGCCGATTGCAAATCCTGAAAGTTCCGACTAGATTAGGCATCCTCTTGCACACACCGACCCCAAGCCGATCTCTTTACCGCCAAATACGCGGTTTACAGTTACAGTTACTTGAAGCAGCACCCAAAAATGTCGGAAATCGAGCAACATCATCATCAACACCAGCAACCACACGGTCATAACCAGTCTAGCCAATCTGAACTGAGTGGGTCTTCGAATGCCGAGGAATTATACTTAGAATCATATGCTTTCACGACAGCAGCTGCAATTGTAGGCTCAGTGGACCGCAAAATCTTTGTCCTGTTGAGAGACGGCCGCAATGTATTTGGGATCTTGAGGACATTTGATCAGTTTGCGAATTTGGTTTTGCAGGACACTTTGGAGAGAATTTACTTGCCACAGAAGGACGAAGAAGGCCGGCCAAGGTTTGCCGAAATGCAAAGGGGCGTCTTGATGGTGCGGGGAGAAAATGTCGTGATGTTAGGCGAGCTAGATATAGACAAGGAAGACTTGCACTTATACGAGCGCGAGCAGATTTCGTTTGAGGAGGCAGAACGGGAAATCAAGGCCATTCAACTGGAGAGAGTGCGGGCCGAAAAGGAGAAGGCAAAGAAGTATTTGAAACGGGGTCTCATCCACGACTTCCACCCGGGGGACTTATACTAGAGTTGGGGGTGCAGCATAGCACTCGCAGCTTATAAAGGGCAGCATTTCACTCGCAGCATTTCACTTCTCGCATCATGTGTATTAACGACGCTATCTTTTTTTTTTTCTTTTTCTTTTCCTCTTCTTTTCTCTTTTGCGTGTGCTTGTATTGTCTGTGTTTTTATCGTCTGTTCCCTATTCTCTTCCTTCACCTGGCATGTCCCTTTGCTCTAAATCTTCGCCACCACTGCTCTTTGACGTTCTATCTTCTTGAAGTGCTCGTCAACATCACCAAAGCGCTTGGCGGCAATGCGTCCCAATTGTCCCAAATGTGCTTCATCGGGGCCATCAGCAATCCGAAGCGTTCGGTTCAAAGCATACGCCCGGGCCAACTCCGTATCCTGCGAAACGCCCTCGGCACCATACATTTGGATGCCCCAATCGAGCACTTTCAAGACGGCCCTTGGTGTCTCTATCTTGGCCATGGCAATCTCACGCATAGCGTTTTTCGGCCCCGCAATATCGATTTTATGTGCTGCGTTGAGCACGAGCAACCGGCAGCGCTCAATGTCGATTTTGAACTGGGCGTATGCGTTCAAAAATGACTCTCGGTCTTTAAGAGGCTTGCCGAAAATAAGCCGGTGGTTGGCTCGGTGCACCACCCGTAACAACGCCATTTCGCCCACCCCAATACATCTCATGCAATGGTGGATTCTGCCCGGGCCCAATCTGGATTGGATCACCTCGAAACCAGACCCTCTTTTGTACAAGACTTCGTGTCCTTGGTCTTCCAGAGGAAGCTCAAAGTTTTCAAAAACAACCTCACAATGGCCATAAGGAGCGTCGTCATAGCCGAAAACAGACAACGGTCTCACAAGACGTGCTTTTCCTGTTTGCAACGCCCGTTTGGCATCCACAACTAGAACAGTGTGATTATTGTAGGGTTTCTTTTTGTTGTCGTCTGTCTTGCACATGACGAGCCATACCTTGCAATGGGGGTCGCCTGCGCCAGAAGCAAACCACTTGATTCCGTTCAAAACATAGTTTCCCTTTTCGTTGATTTGCGCCCGACAGGAGATATTTAGCGCATTGGACGAAGAGGTGCCTCGCTCGGTCATGAGAAACGCTGACCGTATCAGCCCCTCAAGCAATGGCTGCAACCATTTTTCCTTTTGTGTCTTGGAGCCGTACCTTGCCAAAACCTCCATGTTTCCCGTATCCGGGGCGGCTGTATTCGTGGCCATGGGAGCTACAAACGAGCGGCCGAGGTATTCTGCCATGATTCCGTACTCGAGATTCGTATATCCGCCTCCCTCGGCGTACTGGTTCGAAAGGAACATATTCCAGAGCCCCAACAGCTTTGCTTTGTGCTTCAATTTCTCCAAAATAGGCGGTGTAGATGCCCATCGTTTCTCCGGATCTGGCAGAATCTGGCTATGGTAGATTTCATCTGCTGGAAGGCAATAGTCGTTGACAAAATCCTTACATCTCTGGATTGTCTCGAGGCCTTTTGGAGAGATCTTGTCCAAGAAGATCGCCGGGATTTCGCTTTCAACAGACATGTGCCTCTATAAATGTGAACTACAACAGATACAGGCCCAAACCGTCAGGAAAAATAAGGTTGCTAATGTATCTTTGGGGCGAAATGCGTGGTGTTTAAATAGGGCGTTCCTGACTCCGCATTTTCTTCCCCGCAATTCATGAAACAAGCCCAAATGCCTTCAGGCGCGTTAGAGCCGGAATCTGCGGGAAACAGCGGAGGATTCCGGGATTTGAAGGGCGCACGTGCCGGAGATACTGCAAGCTGGCATTGGCTGCAAAAAAAAGAAAAGAAAAGAAAAGAAAAAGAATAAAAGTTGAGTGAAAAGACGCATTTTTGCCAAGAGCCAGTTCTTGGTGAGTGTGGGTACTCACTCGAACAAGGGCGAGTGTATGGTGTAGATTTGATTTTGAATGCCCTTTTTCATGCCCTTTTTCATGCCCTTTATTATCCCTCAAGTTGCGTTAGTATTACTCTCATCCAGTGGGGGACCAATGAACACCCGAATAAACCTGTGTAGGGGCTATTTTTCTTCCCGACCCCCACATCGAGACTAATGGAAGCCTCAGGATTGGAAATTTTGAACTCTACGGTAGTTAAGTATTTTGTTTGACCAGTCCGTGTGTGCTTTGGGGCATTCGTTCTTTTTTCCTTTCAATTCCACACAGAACCGGCATGGATATAGGAGAAATGTCTTGCGTATTCATCGGGAGTCTTTACGTGTATGCACTCTTTGCAGAAAATGACAGTTTATTACAGTTTATTTTTACTCCATATATGATCTAAGCTTGGGAGGCAGATTTTCAAAATTAAATTTGATTGGGGATACTAACGTTTATACTTGTACAGTCTTGTCCATAAATCCAGTCATTTTCTATTGGAAGGCTACCTGATGCTTTGGGTAACACTGGAAAGCTTTTCACTTGATCTAAGTAATTGGTCAGAAATGCGTACCTTCACATATACAGCTTTATTTCTCTTGTCTCTTTGCTTTCTCTTTTCAAACTTTGAAGGCACGCAATTTAAGACTCGGAAGAACTTCTGTACTGCTAATAGTCTGTTAAAGTTGGAGGCATATATGAGTTTGGAAACAACGTAAGCCAGTCTTGGCCGTTCAAAGCTATAACGATCAAGAGATAAATCTTTAAGCTTACGGCTTTCATCAGTAGAGGGTAAGCCAAGAAAGGTGACTTTCTAAATGGTCTTAGAGAGCGTTCACATGGAAAGCCAAGTTCGTGGGAAGTAAAAGAATATGAAACAATTTAGAGATGTATTGAATTTGAAGGTTGCAACAGATCTCAGGTACTCTCTCTAATACGACAGAAGAGCTACATCTTTCAGGATTCTGTTACTTGAACTACTTCGTATTGGGGAATTGAGGCTGTTCTGAAAAACAGTATCGAAAACATGCAAACGTTTAGGTAAGCCCTTTCATCGCTCTCATATGCCTTTAGTTTCTCTAAATATACAGTAATGAAGTGGCTGCAAAATACGGCCCAGTATGGAACGTGACAACCACAATTGTAACACACTTCAATCCGAGCAGAGGATGAATCCGAGCGAAAAAGCACTTTGATGTCAAAAAACTAGGCCGGATTCCGTTTTAGAACTGTATCATTATGGCTCATACTATCCTTAAATTCCCCTCAGAATGGGCTTCAATTTGGGACTTGTTGCTGAGATTCAAAAAGAGCAAAAAGAATTTTATATATTGCAAGAGTTTCGTCAGCCGAAAAGCTGGTTACAATTAGGAAGATTCTATGAATCTGTTACAGCTGGGCGGTTCAGACTTTAAGGAAGAGGATAAAGAACGAAGCTACAAGTGCTTTTAGCTTCCACTTACTCCGACTGAAACCGTGGCGAATTCAGGCAGCAAAGTGAACCCGCCTGAGACAAATATACGTTACATTGGCATCTTTTGAAAAAGCTGAAAAACCTTCAATTCTTACCCTCTTTCTGAAAAGAATTCGTGGGTTCTGATTATTTGCGGCCTTAGCTTTCGGGTGGTTCTCTTTTCGCGGTCCGGCCACACTAAAATACACTGGACCAGAGGCGTAAACACGAGTCATATAATACTTGGTCTCTTTTCGGTGAAACATGCCCCTAAAGAAGAACAAAGATGCGTGATTTTCAATTTCCCAGGAACTGCTTCAACTCATTTGTTTTTTACTTTGCCGTCAATCATGGACCTTGCCCCTCACGTGACGTCAGTCACATGCCCCGTTCATAAGCCAGCTTCAATACCAACAGCAATACCATTCACCAAAAAAAACAATAAAGAAAGATTCAGAAAAAGATCCAGTAACTCAAGAACATCGATTCAAATTAAAAAAAGAAAGTTTCGCCTCTCAATTACTGCTTTGAGTCGGCTCCTTCTGAACCCGTGTTTTCGAGATACATAACTAACATTCGCCTTCCTTCAGTTACCAATGCATTCCGCGAACCAACAGCGTCCAAGGCCATCATAGTCAACTACACCCAATTCACGGACAGTGAAAGCTTCACGAATCAAAGAACAAAAAAAAAAAAAAAAAAAAAAAAAAAAAAAAAAAAAAAAAAAAAAAAAAAAAAAAAAAAAAAAAAAAAAAAAAAAAAAAAAAAAAAGAAATGAACACCTTCAACAGTTTTCAAAAGCGCTTTTGCCTTCCCTTTCACTACCCTCTCCCTAACCATTTACTTGCACAATTTTTTTTTTTCAAACAGCTACAACTCACGAGGAGCCACCTCGTTGTCCTGCACACAGCCCACACCCTCTACTACACAGCTCTCCGTTTTCCACAATTGAATAGAAACCGTTGGCAAATCCACATCCACGTTCTCAGAAAACCGCCCCAATATCAAGCAAAATGAACCAGTTCGATTCCGACGTCCCCAATATCCCAGACTACCACTTGTCCCATAAACAGTTTCTTTTGCCGCATGTGGATGAAAACACTCGCCACCGGTTGGTAGGCGAAATTGTGGCCACAATTACCGAGCAAAAAATGGCTCCTTACTACAAATACTTGACCCAGGAGTTGCCGCAGTACTTCAAGGAAGACAAAAAACTTTACCTGGCGCTTGCGGAGGAAAACGCCCAAAAGATCGGCGAGCTTGAAAGAGTGATACAACAAGCGGAGTCTGATGAGGAAACCGAGATCGATATCGTGGCGGAAACGACCAAACTTGCCGAGTACTACACGACGATCGTCGACCGCGAGAAGGCTACGCAAACGTACCAGGATTTGCTCAAAAAAACCCAGAGCACGGGGCTGAAAATCGACATTCTCTTGACCTTGGCGCGGATTGACTTCTTTTTTAACGACTACCGTGGCGTGGCCCGCCATCTAACCGAAGTCGAGACGTGGATCGAAAAGGGCGGGGACTGGGAGCGCAGAAACCGGTACAAGACATACAAAGGCATCTATCATATGGCCACACGGAACTTCTCCGATGCTGCGTCTTTGCTTATTGATAGTTTAGCCACCTTCACATCCACCGAATTATGTTCATATGACGAGGTTGCCCAATATGCGATCATAGCTGGAATCCTTACTCTAGACAGGGTCGACTTGAAACAGAAGATCGTGGACTCGCCCGAGATCTTGTCGATTTATTCTAGCGCCAAGGAATTGGAGCCTTTGATCAGCTTGACCAATTGCTTGTACACGTGCCAGTACGGGTCGTTCCTCCAGTACTTGTTGGAGACCAACGACACGTTGTTGACGAAAAACAAGTACTTACGGCCCCACGCCAGCTATTTTATGCGTGAAATGCGGTGCAAAGCTTACGCTCAGTTGTTGGAGAGCTACAAGTCTTTATCGTTGCACTCAATGGCACGCAGCTTTGGCGTTAGCGAGGAGTTTTTGGACGAGGACTTGTGTAAGTTTATTCCTAACGGGAAGTTGAACTGCACCATCGATAAAGTGAATGGGATCATCGAGACCAACAGGCCCGATAATAAGAACAGCCAGTTCCATCTTTTGATCAAGCAAGGAGACGGCTTGTTGACCAAATTGCAGAAGTACGGTGCCGCCGTGAAGTTGAGTGGCGCGGAGAGAGTTTAGTGTCGGAAACGGGGGTGAAGCTATTGAGTATAGTATGGGGTGAGTTAGTGTTGGTGTGATCACGGATCACGGGTCGCACAGCGCAGGTGAGTGACCAAAGCTCAAGGAACTGAATCATTCTAAGGGAAACAGGTAGAGTCCAGTGACTCGCCGGATTTTCTCTAAGACAAGATGAGAAGTTATTCTTTGAAGAGATAAGACCGGTGCCATATTTGCACTGGCTTAAGGGGCCCGTTGAGACGCGCGTTTTAACCCCGTATAGTTTATATGAATCGCAATAGCTAGAGACCGTTTATCTCATGAGAGATTATTGGGGTGTATCAGATCATTTGTTGTACTCGTGTGGCCCTATGGCCCTATTGCCCTATGGCCCTATGGCCCTATTGCCCTATGGCCCTATTGCCCTATGGCCCTATGGCCCTATTGCCCTATGGCCCTATTGCCCTATGGCCCTATGGCCCTATTGCCCTATTGCCCTATGGCCCTATGGCCCTATGGCCCCATGGTTCTATCTTCTTCTGGTCCATGGCTGGCCCACTCTGCTAATGTGCCCCCACGTTTCATTTCGCCAGTAGGTGCTGATGCGCATTCGAGTCTATTCCATGCACCACGCGACGCGTCTGACGATCTGGAAAAATATATAGAGTTTCGCTGAATACAATCTTCTTCATTTCCCTAATCGTAGCTCCTCGTCTGGCTCTATTCTAAGAATAGATCCCAACATCCTTTCCACTGCTCTGAACAATTAACTCCCAGTTTAATCACACAGAACCCTTGTCTGATGAGTCTACTTTACTTACTACTACCAATATTTCAAACGATTTTGATTTCAATAATTTCGAAGTAATGCCGCGTGTTAAATCATATAAAATGACCGTGAAATAGGAGGCTAAATGTTTGAGAGCCCTCAAATTGGCATTTTATACGGACGCCGCATAGCATTACATAAAAAGCCTTCTAAAAGGACTGGCTCTGATCAATTAAGGCCCCCCAAGATGGCGGGGCTAAATTTTTACCAAAAAGCCCCCCTTTCCCGCAATTGCAAAGCCAAACTTTCCATCAGAATTCTTTTCTAATACTTTCACAATGACAAGAACGAAATCCACGTGGATGCTCATGGCGAAAAACTACCCTAAATAACATTCAAGATGTTATTCACATTAGGGTTATTCGAAAAGTGTGTCACTAAAATCTTCAGCTGAAACAGCTGATTTGTTCATATCTCGTTAGATATTAGAGCACGGGAACAGGAGACCGAGTTGCGTTTATGTTGACCAATTCCGGAGTTGCCCCTTTGATTGCTGATTATCTTCGAAAAGGCAAAGAAGCAACCGACTTCCAGCCATTCCAGGGGGTCATTGATGGCGACAGGGCCCAAACTGACGCGGTACTCAGCATTTGAGGTGCTTCTGTGGCTGTAGTATATGGCCGTAGCATATGGCCGGTCATATGATTAGATTCATATTGATTCGCAATGGTATTCAATCAATTGGTGCATCATAGCTGGCTGGTTTCCAACCACTGACTTGGGCGAATGCTCAATCGGTTATGTCGATACATTCCACGACTTCGTGAAGTCCAGAGATATGAACAACACAGGACTGGTCACGCCAGAAGTATTTGGGAAGCTTCTGGTCGAAGGTGTTGTGAAAAGATTTGAGATAGGAGAAAGCTTGAATCTTTATTCCGCGTGGAAACCGTGAAAGCGTTATCCCTGGAAACCATCGAATATTATACAACTCATCACCGAAAAAAATCTCGTTGTGGCTTCAAAATACACACCTGCTTTCAAGGAATGCTGTCAAGGCTTGCTATCTCCTGATGCTTCAGGCGAGGATTGATGTTGATATAAGAGTTGAACCGGAGTAGAAGATGAAGTTTGAGAGACCGATAACATTGTGAAAAGCCGAAAATCAGGACCTGAAAAAGTGTTCTCACGTACAGTGTTTACTAGAGATTTTCAGTGAGTTTATCGACAAACATACTTATTTGTTGCATTGAAAATTACACTGAATGGTCGTTCAAGCTTAAACGTCAATTGAGGATGATTTACAGATGTTCCAATAGACTAATTACTAAGCTTTTGAAAGTCAAAGAAGATCAAGAATGGAGAAGAAAATTTCCTAATCCTTTGTTGGTACTTGAAAGTGGGCCACTTACGTATTCCTCACTATATTGTTCACATACTTCAGAGTCACAAGCTTTGCATTTGTAGGATGATCAGGGCTTTCATATCTGAACTACTGTATTTCTTAATTTAGGCACTATTGTGTACCCAGTCTGGCTTACTACAGATTAAGGCGGAAAAGAATCTCTTCACCTAGTCGAGGCTGAATAGGATTTCAAATTGGACATGTACTTTCCCTAACATTAATTCCACGTTGTGGTAGTTGCAGGCGTGTTATAGAATGCTGGATATTCAGACTTTCTCTACACTTACTACACCGAAGTCTTGCGAAACAAGAAATCCGAGCTTTTCCACCGGTTCAAAAACACCGCAGGTTCTGTTTGGCATTTAATAGCAACTGGAACGTGTCTAAAGCGAGACCACAGATAGGTTCAATACCAACTAATATTCGTATCATGCTCAAAACAGTTGCTTTGAAAAAATAATCGAGCAAGCCCTTTACTTACAACCATATTTATTCTTTTCCTGAAAGAGTTCCATCCCGATTTCCACCTCACCCGTGTACTAATTTAAAGGAACAAGGACCCAAGCTGAAGAAGTCCGCCCCCACGCGCTTTATTAACTCGAGCCTCCCCCACGTACCCTCACGTACCCCCACAACCGTGACACGCGGTGCCAAAATCCGCCCGTTGCCCGGGCCCCGGGTCAACTCGCGCGCTTGGTGCCGCCCCAGGCCCCAAACTAGGAAACGCTTCCACAAATCTCGGCCCCGTACCAAGCCAGGAAAGCCCTCAAGGTCGCACCCCCACACTTTGTTGCCACCACGAGCCCCAACTACGCTTTATTCCACTGTACACACTTTATCATATTTGGTGGTTGCGTTTCACCCCTTACTGCAATTTAAACTCACATCCAAGCTAGCAATTCACACTATATTCTAGGCTATACTTTTCCTTTTTTTTTCTTTTTTCTTATCCGTATCTGTCTTAGAGTCCTACCATGAGCAGCAAAAGAAGAATCGAAAAAGACGTGATGGACTTGATGATGAGCAATTTTGACGTGAGCCTTATTGACGACTCAATGCAACAATTCCACGTGGTCTTTCATGGGCCAAGCGATACGCCATACGCCGGCGGCGTGTGGAAACTAAGGGTGGAATTACCGGACCAGTATCCCATCAAACTGCCCCTGATTGGCTTTGTAAATAAAATCTACCACCCCAACATCGACGAATCGTCCGGGTCGGTGTGCCTAGACGTGATCAACCAGACGTGGTCGCCCATGTTCGGGCTCTTGAACATTTTCGAGAACTTCTTGCCCCATCTTTTAAGATACGGCAACCCTAGTGACCCGCTCAATACCGAGGCGTCGGGTCTCATGACCAAAAACGAGGCCAAGTACAACGAAACAGTTAAGAGGTATGTGCAGCAGTTTGCGCTGCAGGACATAGCTCCTGACGCTCAGACCGAAGCTGCCGAGGAGCAAGACGACGGTGAGTTGAGCGATATAGGAAGTTTATCTTCGGACGACGAGGACGAGGATTGAGAGGGGGTGTAGAGAAAAGGCGATAAACCGAAAAGGTGAAGAAGGTGAAAAGACAAAAGGTAATTAATCGGCAGCACTGAAGCTTTTGGGCCGTTGCGCTTGCTTATAATCACGAAGAGGAGATTTAGGTGAGCAATGAGGTGTTTTTGGCCATATGTCTATTTATGGTTCTGGGTTGCGAATCACCATTGTCCGGGGTAAAATGGGAATGTACAATCCATGGATTCTGAGGCGAAAACCTGAAATGATAATCTTAAGAGGGGTGTGCTCTGGTTCATCTTATCTGAATGTGAGGACTTAAGTGCCCACAAAAGAATATAGACCACTTGCTCATGGATTGGCGTGCAAAAATCGGTATTTGAATTGAAGTGCTGAAATAACCGAGGGATTAAATGTGGATACGAACGAATGAGATATAACATGGGTGGTTGTGGCTCACCCATATCGCTCGTGTTGAAGCGAACGATGAGGAGGCCAACAGGATAAGATATTGCATGTTGATCATGAAGTTACGCGCTTGAACATTTTCCCACACTAAGACTTTTGAAGTTCACGAATATAAGAGGGTGTTGATGGTGTTTCAGATACGATCTCAAAGTGATCTGCTGAATTTGTTGTTGCCTTGTATATTACACTAATTGTGGAAGGTTGTTCAAAATGAACACATTCCTCAAAAACAGACATTACGTAGGCTTATTTGAAAAAAACAGTCAAATGGAATCGCTTCGGGAAGAGCAAAGCAAGATAGTATTATCGGTCTTGATCTATCGTAGGGGAAAGCTGAGAATGGTTATGACATTTTTGTATGTTGGTCTTATATTTTCTTCCAATATTGTTATGACGAAGTTTGAGTTTTGAGGGCTACAAAAGCTGTTTGAAGAATGGGAACTCTCATTAGCTTTGAGTGAATCTACCAACTCTGCTTCTTATCTGGAGTGTATGAGAAACTGCCGTTACTCTATGGCTGAGTTTAAAACTGTTCACACTTATAAGAAACAGGCACCATGAGAAGAACTGTAGCTGTTTTCATTAAAAAGGATAAAAAAGATAAAAAAGATAAAAAAGATAAAAAAATAAAATGAAATAAAATGAAAAAAACCCAAAACCTCGCGTATGGCTGTAGTGTTTGCACTCTCACCGGACCACATCTTGGCCATGACCATGACCATGAATCTCCCTGATCCGTACCTTGCAACCAATACGAGAAATGCCTGCGTATCATGCACGACGTGCAGATATGCAGACGCCCCCACCTATGTGCACAACATGAAGATTGCTCTCCACAATCGCACTTCCGATTACCGTTAGTTGACAAGATAGACCGAGGTATCCCAGGTTCTCCTAACAGCCGTACTATACATTTTCATATAAACACAAACATTTTCAGCTTCACGCACCCCCTCACGTAACTTCTCAATGTCGCTTTCTTTCCTAAGACATTATTCGAATGTCTCCCTGGGCATATCTGCGAGACTTTCCAAACTTATTACCAACCAAAATCTCCTCAAAAGTCTGGCCTACATCAACGGAGAGTGGATAGATTCCAAGAAGACTTTTGACGTAAGAGATCCCGGAAAAGTTCCCCACGAAAATGCCCACTTGGCTTCGGTATCGACGCACCTGGAAACCGACTTCAACCGGGCCATTGAATGTGCTCGCGACGCATTTCAAGTCTACAAAAAGACAACACCACGCCACCGGGGAGACTTGCTTTTGGAAATGTACAGTCTTATGATGGCCAATAAGAAGGATTTGGCCACGCTCATTGCGCTCGAGAACGGGAAGCCATTCGCAGATGCCATGGGCGAAGTCGCTTATGCTGCGTCGTTTTTCCAATGGTTTGGCGAGGAGGCGGCACACAACACGGGCGAAATCATCCCTTCAGCCAACGCCTCCAACAAGATTTTGGCTATCCGCCAACCCGTGGGCGTTTGTGGCATTATCACACCTTGGAATTTCCCTGCAGCCATGATTACCCGGAAATTGGCAGCTGCACTTTCTGTCGGGTGTACTGCAGTGATCAAACCGGCCCTGGAGACACCGTTAACCGCGTTGGCATTGGGCCAGTTGGCCGCAGAAGCCGGGTTTGAGAATGGTGTGGTGAATATTGTTCCGCTGTCGGATTCGGCCAGTGCTGGAAAGTTTATATGTGAGCATCCGCTCGTGAAAAAAATCACCTTCACGGGGTCTACCAATGTGGGCAAGATTTTGATGAAATAGGCCAGTGGGACAATGAAAAAGTGCTCGTTTGAGTTGGGCGGCAACGCGCCGTTCATAGTATTTGACGATGCCAACATCGACGATGCTGTAGCAGGAGTAGTGGCGTCCAAATTCCGGAGCAGTGGCCAGACGTGTATCTGTGCCAACCGCATCTTTGTGCACGAGAGCATTTATGAAAAGTTTGCCCAGCGGCTCGTGGCACATTTGCAGAAACACACGGTTTTGGGCCATTCCTTGGACAAAAACACCACCCATGGGCCTTTGGTGCATGAAAAGTCGTTGCAAAAGGTGAAAGAGCACATTCTGGATGCCCGGAAACAAGGCGCCGAGGTGCTTTTTGGCGGGTCGCCCCGCCCCGATATCGGCGACTTTTACCATGACCTCACAGTGTTGGGAAATGTCACCAGCAACATGAAGATTTTCCACGAAGAGACGTTTGGGCCCGTTTGCCCCTTGGTGAAGTTCTCCACCGATGAAGAAGTCCTCCAAATGGCCAACGACACCGAAGTTGGTTTGGCGGGGTACTTTTATACCAACAACATCCGCCGGGTGTTCCTGGTGGCCGAGGAAATGGAGGTGGGCATGATGGGGGTTAACACTGGGGCCATTTCCGAGGCCAGCCTTCCTTTTGGAGGGGTCAAGGAGTCTGGGTTTGGAAGAGAAGGTTCCAAGTATGGCGTGGAGGACTACACGGTGGTGAAGTCGGTAGTTCTTGGAGGGTTATAGGATGTTGTAAGGAAGAGTATGTTGTAAGACAAAAGCGGGCATTTTAAGAGAAAAGAGGATATTGTAAGGAATAGGCCCTTAGGGTTTTGATTGGAGAACACCCAGGGGGTAAATACAGCCAGTCTAGTTAGTGTTTTGGTTAGGACTCGAGGACTCAAGCCTAATGACCAATTAGGATTATATGAGTGGATTCTAGGATGCACTGAGAATCCAGCTGCTCAAAATCTTCGTTGACGTGGGAGGCTTTACACTGGGCCTGGTCTATTGGAATGTAGTTCAATGTACTGTGTTCGATAGAGCATCCTAGTTATCCCATTTAGGCAAGTTGCAATCAACTGTTTGAGAATGGAATCCTGCGAGAGTAAAGATCGGACAATGGAAATTCATCGTGGAATTGGGCTCATTACTACCATGATGGTTAGCTGCCCATTGTCCGCTTCAAATTCGCAATGAACAGCCTTTCCACCGTGAGTGTTAGAAAACCAGACTGCTTTCGCTAGAGGACGTCATTTGATATACAGTTCGGATAGAAATAGGAAACCTAACAGTACACGTGTTTTATGGAATCTGGGTGTTTTTAGTTCTTTGAATGTTGCATTAATTGGTACTGGAGAAACCGAACCAAGTAGAGGCAGTGGGACCAGCAAAGCGAGTGAAGACATTGAAGACATCGTAGCCAATACAGGCGTGGAAACAGGCCCGGCAGTGGGATCGTAGAAACGATTGAAGTCATTGAAGACATTGAGATCCCTAATACCACTGGAATCACTGATATCACTAATACCATTGAAATCACCGAAATCACTCCTCACTGGCCCACAACCGCAACCAATGAAATAACTGTACCAATTGAATCCCCTTATATCAGCGGTACCAGCAAATCCGCTAAATCCACCAAATCCACATTCAATCCATCAACACATCAACAACCCCAATTTACGGCAGATCTCCACCCTTACTAGTGGCCCGGGTCTTGCATATACGACGCGTCCATTGGTGGTAATGGCGGGAGCTGATCGGGACTCTGGGCACCGGCCATGAACGAGTCGGCGTAACCAGGGGCCATCAGCACATCGGTTTCCATGGCATACAGCATGTCGTCCACATCCGCTTCGGGAAGTTGCATCGGATCATGCATCTGGTGGTCCGGATTAAGAACCTGATTAGGAGCCTGGCCCGGGAAATGGTTCTGGATCTGGATTTGGCTGTGTTCGGCAGTAGGGAGGTGGCCCGCCATGGCCATCAGACGGGCATTTTCTTCATCCACGTGCATCATGTCTCCTTCTTGTGGATTCGGGCCACCTGCGCCAAACGGGTCTTGACCAATCATATCGGAGGTAGCATCAGCGCCTTGTTGTGCCTGGATTTGCAGCTCGTTTTGGGCTTCCATCTCCGCTTGAGCCTTTTGTTCAGCAAGAAGGCGTTCCTGCTCAAGCTTCTGGGCTTTTTCCTCGTTTCGACGCTCTAGAGCACGCGCGTAAATACTGGCGTCAAACCCTTCGACTTCTTCCATGGTTTTCACCTCTACAGAAACGTTGCGGGCGCCAACAAGGGGTTTCTGGTTAATTGCAGCCACCTCGGCGGCTAATCCGCGTATTTGCGTACTCAAATTGCCGCTGACGCTCTTCAGACTCGAGATTTCGTCTTCCAATTGCTTCGATAACTCCAGGATCGGGTCAACAAGGGCTGAGTCCACCCGGTTTTGCCCGGCTTCCGCCGGCCCGGTTTGCGGGAGTCCTGCCAACTCCTCCTTGAGCTTTTGCACGGTTTTTTCCGTGGCATAGTGCTTGTCCACGACCGTTGTAAGCAGCGGGTCCTCCAAAACAACGGTTTTTCTCGCCATATCTAGCTCCTCTATGAGCTGCGCCGCAAAAACAGCTTTGTACGTGATGGTGCGGATTCCGCCGTCCGCCGTAGTGCCATTTAAGATCAGCGAGGCATACCCAAGACCTCCTGTGACATCGTTTGGCTCCTTATATTCGGTTGGACGAACCAAAGGTTTTGCAACAGCCATAGTTTAGGGTGAAAATGAAGGCAACAAAAAAATTCAGGACAATATCAAGCGTTTTTGATGATAGTTAACGCAGCAGATGATTTTGAGAAATAAGGGGGAAAATAGTGTGTGGTTTCCACGAGAATTGTGATTTTCAGCTTCGCTTTTAGAGTCCAGACGGTGAAGCGACTGTTTTGAAGTTTAGAGGCAGCACGAAAGGTATGGGTGCGCGCGCGCTAATAATCTGTGTTTCGTACGACCACTGACCGAGGACCCTGGCGTGAGGCTTCCAATCCTCAGCGGCTGCAAATTGTTTATATCCTCTTTTTCTTTGCGGTCACTTTTCTCTATAGCCACTTTTCTTTGCGGCCACTTTTTGTCTAGTATCTTTTTCTTTCTTTGCCATTATTCTAACTGTCTCTTTATCCTTACTTACCCTGTCTCTGTAAATGTCTCTATGTCTGCGCCGATCCTTCACTGAGCGACAACTCAATCCCATCTATGAGCCCGTCAATATCCTCCACCTTCAACCCACAGCTTAGGCTAATGAGCTTCCTGTACTTGTTCATCTTAGAGTTGATGGAAAAGTCGCGGATTCGCTCTGCTAGCTTGTTGGCCAACTTGGCACGCTTGATTTGCGCCTGGGTCAATTCTACAGCAAGCGCCATCTTCTCCAGCGTGGGTTTCGGCGAGTTGTCTTGATCGAGAGTCTCGATTGATTTCTCGTGTTGTTCCACCATACTGGCGAGCTCGTAGGCGTGCAATTTCGCCAAGAAGCGCTGGAGTTGGCCCTCCTTTTGGTGCAATTCTACCGAGAACCGCTCGGTTTCCTTGGAAACTTCCCCGGCCATGTCTTCTAACGTATTTGCGGCCTTGAGTCCACTGCGATCAAGAAGCGCCTTGGACCGACGTGCAAAAGTCTTGTCCTGGATTTTCTTGTCCTTCAACTCGGACTTCACCCTGCTTTGCTCATTACGAAGCCCACTTAGTTGTTCTTCATACGAGGTCTGAAGGGAATGCATCATGCCGCTGACCATATGCGACACATCCTTCATCGGGAGCTTAATTTTGTCAAGATTCGCTGCATCTTTAGACTCTTCGGTGCTCCGTTCATCCACTAGTCTGCCGCTTTTGTCGAGCCTGGGCGGACATGGAGAATGTGCCCTGGCTGGAGATAAGTGGTGGGTGCCTTCATTAGCACGCTCCGAAATGACCCCAAGAACAGTTTGCGAGGGCATTTGCGGCGCAAAATTGCTCTGTTTTGGCGTCGACATAACTCCGTACGGAGTCTTCGCATGGTCGTCGACGAACACGTTTTCTTTATCTTCCTCGACAGTGCCTGCCTGTCTTTCCAACAACGACTTCAAATGCTCTTTGGACACGTGGTCGCTCAACTCGTCGATCTCGTCGTCTTGAATCGTGGTCCGCTGGGTATCGGGCGTTTCTGCAAGGCGACCAAACCCTCTGATCGGGGTTCCTAATCCGTTTGCAATTGGCTTGGGGTCACGTGCAGTGTTGACCATTGCCATTTGTTGATGGCCTTGATGGCCTTGGTGGCCTTGGTGGCCTTGGTGGCCTTGGTGGCCTTGATGTCCCTGATGGCCTTGTTGAACTTGGTGCATTTGCTGGACTTGTTGCTGGTGGCGATAGGCCTGTTTGAGGCTTTCTGGAGCATGTTCCATATGCTGAGGCACTTTCATCGCCGAGTTCTGGTCGAAATTGTACACCACAAGATCTAGCTGCATGATGATAGACTTGGCCGTTTGGTTATTGACATCCAAGAGGTCGTCGCGTGCTCCGTTGCCCAAGAAGAACTTGATGAGCTGGGTGCATCCGGCGCGAGAGGCTAGGTGCAAACACGTATCCCCATTCACATCCTGGTGGTCGACCACATTCTTGATCAAATCGACCCCCGTCCCGCTGTTGTGGGACATGACGCGTAACTTTTTGAAAATCACGTCGATATAGTACGAGAGTGCCGGAAGCTTTGACGCCACCTTGGAGAACTGGCACAAATAGTGCAACGGCGTGCGGCCATTGATGTCGGTGTTGATCAAGCACACATCAAGGGCATCCACAATAAGCGGGAAGTTTTTCAAGTCATAGCAGTTGTTGAAGGCTATGCACTTGGAGAGTGGGTTCAATCCAAGATTGCTCACCACAAGTGGATTGGCTCCTTTCGAAAGCAACAAATGAACAAGGTTCAAGTTGCCAACAGATGCTGCCCAGTGTAACGCCGAGTGGCCCTCGTCGTCAATGGCCTCGTTGATGTTGAAATCCGCCGGAGGGTTGTACAAGAAAAAGGGAATGGGTGCGTTGTCCTCACTGAAAAACCGCAACAACTGCGCCACATACGAGTTGTCCTCGTCCATGGACATGTTGGCCGCTTTGGGGTCGCCTGACGAGATTGACGTGTCCAGATCACGTGTGTGTTCCTCCTGCGACCAGTTAGTTTCGTTGGTTGTGTGTGACAGCGGCGGTTTTTGCCGTTGCTGATACATCATTTGCTGGTGCAGCATGTCCTCCATACCAGGGGCATAACTGCGCTTGCTGTATGGCACGGGCACTTGACTTTGTTGTTGCTGAGGCTGGAGTTGTTGTGGTGGAAGTTGATGTGGATGAGGCTGTGATTGTGACTGTGGATGTGGATGTTGGGGTGGCTGTCCACCGTGACTAAAATTCGGGTCTGGAACAACATAGTGCGGATAGTTGGACGTGCTCTGGTAAGCCCTGCCTGCCCCAGACATTGCATCGTTCGACATATACTCAGGTTGTGTTTGCGCTGATGGAATGTGAGGCGGCATGCCCATATGGGGCATGTGCAAGTTTCCATTGGCCATCTGCAGCACGTTTGAGGCTGTTCTTGGCATGACATGGGTATAATCCTGGGTAAACACAGCCTGAGGCGGAAGATGGTTGTCGTGTTTCATCTTTTTTGGAGTTATGGACTCCTTCAGCTCGGTCCGGCGAACGTACTTCCGCTTACTGGGAGTGCCTTCTTTGAGCAGCGTGGCTGTTTTGGATTTCCGGGAAAACGTGACATTGGGGTCGTTGACGTCGATGTACAAAACGGGAATGGTTTCGGCAGATAATTCATACTCTTCGGCCAACTCTTGTGCGGTTTTCAACGGTATCCATGTACCTTGGAACCGGCCGTATCCACCCTGAACTTTCTCGTGCTGGCCCTGCTGAACGCCCTTTTCGAGGATCTTGGTTCTTTTTGCCTTCGGAAAATCGCAAAGCTTCAAGATTTGTGTTGCATTGACCCAGTCGTCCTTACATCTACGCATTATGGGTGCATCCCCGACCAAACACTCGTACACATCGGTCTAAGCGGTTGTTAGTAAAGAAACGGTGAAAATTGAAGGAAATTGGAACAAAAAACTGGGCAAGCAGGAGATTTAATGCGTTTGCACTGAAAGAAGTATTCCTCGTTGAGAAGGTCTGTTGAGCACAGGATTCAATACTCGCAGAAGAATTGAAAGTCTCTGTGTCATAAGCACTGTCACAAGCACTGTGCTCCAAATAGCCTCTTTTCATTCTGCTCAAGCAGATTTTTGGGAACCGCCGAAATTACCATTCGCCCAAACAAAAAAAGAAATTGGCCTTCGCAAGATTCCTATTAAGCGAGGAGACGAAAAGACGTCGAGTGCACCTATCCCCGAAGGCAGAGCACATCCAAAAGAAACAAACGACACGAGATCAGCGATACATACGTTCGAGTACGTGGCGATATACACCGACGGATGCTCATAGGACATGGCTATATTTAAGGAGCGTTTCTAAAAAAACCGCGTGCTTCCTTGCGTTGTTGAAGACTGGTGCAGCGAAGGCTGGTTAAAAAGAAAGTGATGGGAGTGCGCGGGCAATATAACGCTTTAGGATAATTGAACGCGTGGAAACGGCAGTGTGCATGGTTCGGGGGTTGCGAAATCCGCTCCAAGCTTTTCCCTGAGCTTATCCCTAAGCTTTTCCCTAAGCTTTTCCATAAGCTTTTGGTCCTAGATTTGAAACGCCAGTTGACCAAAATGCACAAAGAATTCTGAGACAATTGTTGGGAAGAGAAGCCAAGGACCCAAAAGGATTGTTTCTGATGTTGCGGCTTTTTGGCTGGCGGTGTTCATTTTCCTTGATATTTCCGTCTTTCGCGAGACGCGTCTTGATGACTCGTGTGGGTATTGTCCCAGTGTTGAGCGCGGCACACTGAATCTAGTCTAAAAGATGCAACAGTCCAAGGAAAAACAAGCAGTTGTTCTGCAGTTTTTCTGCAGTTTTTCTTGGCTATATTTAGATCGATTGTGGGCTGGACTGGGAACACAATTCCAAGGCACGCTAGGGGTATGCTTCATCTCTTCTTTTTAATTCTGGTTTGGGTGATTTTTGGGGAGTTGCTATCAAATTCTTGGGTGTCGTAAAGAAAGGGCCGAGGCTTACGAAGGTGAACAACGGTTATGGTATTTCTGGAATGAACAGTGCATTCTCGTTTGCTTTTCTTTATTTTCCTTCGGGGAACTTTCAAGAACCGCCGATCGGAATTGAAGAGAAGAGCCGGAATAGGGAAACAGGCAAATTTTCTATTTTTCTGTTCTTTTCTCTTTCTTTTTGTCGGCACTTCAGGAAATGCTACCATCTGCTTTTTTGACTCTTCCACGCTGTGGGTTTTAGTGCTGTTCGCACTGAGACCACCACGCACGATTTATCGGGTACGCGCAACGGCTGCAAACCAGATACACCAAGAGTCCGCGAAAAGAAACAAGACGTCAAAAGCTGTAGAAGGATAAGCGATTTAGGGGAGAGGAGAGAGGGGAGAGGATGAAAGAGGAGAGAGGAGAGAAGTTGAACAAGAATAGGAAAATCCATAGCGTTGGGAAAAACTTCAAGTGCAAGCAAAGAAAAAGAATAAGATCATCGACTTGTGCGCTTGCCAACTAGACTGGTTCCATTGCACGTCTCTTTTCGCGTCGCGTGACAATAAAGAGTTTGCCTTTTTCGAATTGGCCTTTTTTCGAAAAAATGCCCCAAAACTAAAGTATTCAATGAAATGAGCTGATTCAATCTTAGGACTCTCTCATCCATTGCTTTCCCAAGTTGAGCTCGTGTCTCCTCAAATTTTCACCCCAATGGCCAATTACGATACCAAACTACTCCGTCGCGCTGCTTTAGAATGCTGAATATATCGGGAAAGAATTAAGGAAGGTCCTATTAGGCTTAAATTTAGCAACAAAGCAATAAAGTCAACACACCCTTTTAGTCAAGCTTCGTGCCAAGCTGCAAAGAAACCAATTTTTGGGTCTGGGAATTAAGGGCGATACTCTAAGCCTGTTCAAAATCGGTTTACCTAAAATTTCCGCAGAGATGCTGGACTTGATCACCTTATTTCGGAACCTGAACGAGCTGAATAGTGTGGAAGACTCAAAAACCGAATCTCCGCTCCGATGACGTATTTAAATTTTGTCGGAAGAGGTTGCTGGTTAAGATAAGCCAGACGAGTGCTACGGTATATGCTTGATAAAAGGGAACTACGCACAAGGTGTATTATTCTACTTGTCTCAAAGTCAAAGTATTTAACGAATACATGAGGATAGCCAGGAAATCTCGTTAGAGAGCTTTTTATTCAATCACAATTTCCTCACTAACGCAAAACTTCCACTTAAAATTAGCGACATGACAAAGTGTAGCAGTTCGGGCCCCGGGGAACTCATTTCCCGTTAAGCCGGAGTTTCCGTGCATTCCTTACGCCCGATTTATCCGGGTTTTACTGCAGGTAGACCTGTCAAAGGAGGCGAAAGCAAAGCATGTTGAAGGACAAAGAAGAGAAAGAGAGAAGAAAAGGAAAAGAGAAAGATGAAAAAAAGAAGAGAAGATTAATAAAAATTAAGAACACCTTCATACCGAAAGATTTCAAGTCTATCTTCTTGGATCACCTGAAGTTCAGAACTGCTCCTTACCTTTTCGTGCTTTGACGCGGGCTCTATGCGCCTCTTGTTTTGCATTGGGCCCAGATAAGAGCGCACCCATGCGCCCCGGCTCTATATGCAGGCACAGGCATATGTCTGGAGAGATCGCAAGATGCGCTTTGGACCAGAACTTCTCCGGCTTTGTTTTAATGCCCCGGCATTTGGACCAGTTGAACGAGCTAGAAACCGCCTTTGTTCGGAGGAAATCTAGAGAAAAGAAAAGAATCAGAATCAGAATCAGAATCAAAGAAAAAAGAAAAAAGAAGAAAAGAAAAGCAAAGCCTTTTCTCTCGAGCCTTGTCCGTCCTTCTCTAGATCTTCACTCTCTTTCCCTCCCATTCTCTTTCATTCCCTGCACATGTCTGCTATTGAAGACGAGTCCTTTGACGAAAGTGCACATCTTCTTTCCGGAAGAAGGCTCTCGATTCTCGACCAGCCGCTTGGTCTGTTCCGAGGCCCCAATACCCTCCAAAACTTCGCGTCTTCTTTCACACGAGCCCAGTCGTTCGCAGCTCATAAGCTCGATACGGATTTGCATAAAAAACGGTCGTTTTTTGCACCGGATCCGTCCCTCGCGTCCGGCCAAGATGAGCTTTTCGACCCGGAGCTTATGGTGGCACTGCCCCATGGCGAACGGCTAAGCACGCTTATCGACGATTTTGCCCTGCAAAGAGTAGGCACGACGCGAGCGTATTCGGCCTCCAACGAGGTGTTTTATCAGGATGAAATCGCCTCTTTTTTGCACCAGCGCACCTCCCGGAGCGCCAGCCAGGCCACACACGCCAATCTGGGACAGGCTCGCAGAGTGGTTGCGCTGAAATCGTTTTCTTCGTTGCGTCTGGCCATTTCTCATGCCTCCACCGCGTCTCATTTTGGTTTGAAACGTGTGGAGGACGCAGACGGCAACTTGGTCACGGTTATTGCTGGCCAGAGCACTGCGCCACAAACCATCTTGAATTCCGTCAATGTTTTGATCGGCGTGGGTCTTTTGGCCTTGCCTGTAGGCTTGCTTAAAGGCGGCTGGGTGCTCGGCTTGCCTCTTTTGGTAGGGTGTTGCTTGACTACGTGCTGGAGTGCCACTTTATTGCTGAGGGCCCTCGACACTGACTCCACCATGATGACGTACGCCGACTTGGGGTACGCGTCGTACGGGAAAACGGCCAAGTTGCTCATTTCCTTGATTTTCTCGGTCGATTTGCTTGGTCTGGGAGTATCTTTGGTGCTCTTGTTCAGCGACTCGTTGTTTTCGTTGATGGGCCACGATCCAAACTGGACCAAGACCAAGTTCAAGCTCGTGGCGTTTGCCGTGTTGACACCGTTCACTCTTCTCCCGCTTCCGGTGTTGTCGATCTTCTCGCTTTTTGGCATTTTGGCCACGGTTTCCATCACGTTGCTTGTGTTCACTTGCGGCTTGCTAAAACTGTCTTCTCCGGGCTCCTTGCTCCAAGTAATGCCCACCAATCTCTGGCCTCAATCCGCTCCGCAATTCTTCATTGCCCTTGGAATTCTTATGGCTCCTTTCGGCGGCCATGCGATCTTCCCCAACTTGAAGTCGGACATGAGACACCCGCACAAATTCACCAAGACTCTTTTCACCACATACACAATCACGCTACTCACGGACTGCTCCATGGCGGTGATTGGCTTTTTCATGTTCGGTGCATTGTGCAACAACGAGGTGACAAGCATTTTGCTTGAAACGGCAGGATATCCCTCCTGGATCTACCCGTTAATTAGCGGGCTCATTTGCATTGTGCCTTTGGCCAAAACCCCACTTAATGCCAAGCCCATAATCTCGACTTTGGACGGTGTTTTTGGACTAGACTTTGTGGTGGAAGGCGAAGGCCAAGCCAAGATGATGGTGAGAGGGATTTGCCGGTTTTTGGTGAGGGTTGGGGTCAATGCGTTATTTGTTGGCTTTGCGATTCTCTTTCCCGAATTCGACAAGATCATCGGCATTTTGGGCTCCTCCATTTGCTTCATCATTTGCATCATCTTGCCGTGTTTATTCTACTTGAAGCTCTGCAAGCACCAGATCGGGGGTTTAGAAAAGCTTGTATTGAAGTGCGTCATTGCCGTTTCTAGTTGTTTGGCTATACTGTGCACGTACGCCACTATTGCATTTTAATATATATTTCTGTATCATACCCAAAGAAACCGCGACATTCAAATGACCCCTTCACCAGACAAAACTCTAAATTAATTTGATGGTTGTGGCGTCCGCAAATACTCAATGAACGCACGTGTAATCCCCACCATTAACGGCTGGAGCAAGTTTCCTTCAATGACAAAGTCGTAGTAAAGCTTAATGAAAGTCTCACTCCTCGTAGCCGCCTCCTTCTGCACTTCATTCGCCGCCGTGAATATACTTTCAAACAACTTCTTAAACTTGAGGTTGTGCGAGTTAAAGTTATCCTTCATCGAGAGTTTCAATAACAACTGGGGCGTCTTGGCAAAGCGGTCTCTCTTGAACGTCACACTGAATACGATCTTGTCTCGTTGAATCTTTTTTGAAGAAGCTGCACTTGTGCTGTTAAGCCCAAAAACGAACTGGATGAGGTTTAGACTAAGAAACTTCGGCTCAAAGTGAAGAATGCGTAGATTGTTCAGCAAAGCAAACTCAGTGGCTGGTTTCATTTCCAGGTTGATGGCGTCAATTGTCCGGAAAATCGCCACTGCTTCTTTGAGGTACTTGAAGGAACCCAACAAGGCACCTCCTGATTGATCGAGATCCTTGTTGAGCAAACGCACCAAGATTTGGACCGTTTTCTTCTCTCCCTGGCCCGAACTCAATACAAACGACAGATTTTCGGCACTTTGCACTTGCAATATGAAGGGCTGGTAGTAAGGATCAACCTTGAAGGAGAGCTCGTCAAAAGAGCTGCTCGTTACAGTCAAGTCGGTGCTCTTGACTTGCTCCAAGATTTTAATCAACAGGTTCATCTTCGAAAGAATATCTAGCACTTGACTCAACAACGGCCGTTTGCCCAGACTCGACTCTTCGCTATTGATCTTGTTTGAAAGATCAACGGTCGAATCTATGAAAAACTCATTCTTTTCCACATCAACAGTAATGCCAAGTTTGAGCAACGACACGGCATCGTTTTCTGACATGTCTCGAAGAGAACCAAAAAGAGTAATCTGTAGTTCATTCGCCCTCTCCTCTGCAGAGAGCATACACGCCAAAAACAACGTGGTCGAAGACGCGGATATGGGTAACAAATTGCCAGAGTTATGCAATGCCATCACTGTGTGTGTTGCTGCAAGTACTTGTGGCGGGCAAATACCAAACTTTTCAAAAACTGACTCCTTCTCAAGCCTGACAAAACCAATGTTTCTGCTTTGCAACTCTTCAACAATCAAGTGATAAATAATGGTGTTGGAACTGGACCGTGCCAAAGCACTAAAAAACCCATGATTCATTTCTTCGCCCTCCATTAAATTGAGCTCCTGAACCCATTGGACGACCCACTCTCCCTTGATGGATTTTAGTCGTGCAACCCACCAATAAGCCTTTGATGTCAATCCACTGATCATATTGATCAAAAACCATGACGAGGGCCACGTACGGTTGCGGAAAAACGTCATTTTATTGTACAATTTCGCCTTCTCATCCACCAAAAAGTTGAACAACTTTATTGTCTCATACTCGGAGAACTTGATGATCTCGTTCGCTATCCACCCCATGGTCACTAGACGCATCTTGATCGTCTTGCTCAAGTTGTCTGTACGCAACTGGATCAAGTTGGCCACGACATTATGGATCATATCTGATTCGCTGACAAAAGTTTTGTTCCGAATAACTGTTGGGACACTATTGATTTTGTTTTGGATGGCAATTTCGATTGGAGACGGATTCATAAAGTAGAAATGGCCCGTTAACGGATTAATTGCAAACACCGTGCT
Organism: [Candida] golubevii; assembly: GCA_030582695.1. NCBI lineage: Eukaryota > Fungi > Ascomycota > Pichiomycetes > Serinales > Metschnikowiaceae > Metschnikowia > [Candida] golubevii. The sequence goes on from JAJMGV010000072.1 coordinate 41,819, forward strand.
CTTCCGTGGAGTAAGCTTCACTAGAAGCTGGTGTGGATTAATGAAAGACACCGTTTCCGACGATACCGTGGAAACGTACGAATCGTACACCTTTTTGATGAGGATCTCCGAGTGTTTATTGATGACCAGGCTCAATATGAAATCAAAGTTGAGCTCCTGCGTCTCGTCAGAGTCTGAGTCCGAGTTCCCACCGCTGGTAAGAGTCTGAATGCCGTGATCATGGTCATAACGCCCGTTCTTAAACCAGCGGAAGTTCAAGTTAAAGTTGTTGTCAATTCCAATTTCAATAAAAGATTTCCAGTTCCTCAGAAGATAATGGTTTGACCAGTAATTCACTATAACAAGAAATGTGCTGTGTTTGTATTGTAAGTTGCCACGCCATTTGCTGTTGATGACTAGGTCTCGCAACTGGCGAGAAATCAAATAAAGTTTGAACGCACTGGCGTACTTATGGAGCATATCATAGAGCCCAACTAGAGACAGGTTCAAAAGTACCTGATTGACGAGTTTTTCTAGTTTTTCGCGCGAGCTCTTCGGTAGAGCAGTCACCACCTTCAGATCACGGTGGGTAGTAAGGGAGTTGTCTTGGTTGATGCCGAAAAGAAAGGCAAAATCGATGAAGAAGAACGGCGACTTGTAGTACTCTTCAGCGGAATCGATGATTTCGTCATTAGCAACGGTGATGGAAACCCGGAACTCGTGGGCAAGCGAAATGATGACTCGTCCGTCCTTCACCGTATAGTTCTGGCGAAACCGAGGAGGCATGTCGTCAATAAGCGCCATACGCGCAGTTAGCGCCAAGTTCAAGTCCTGAAATACCTGAAGAATACGCTCGGGCGAAACCGGCGGCCTCTCGATGTAGTTGTATGACGGGAGCTGGGGCCGTGCCTTGACCAAAACTTCCATCAGGGTCAAAATGTCCGCCTGCGGGAGTTTGGCGCCAGAAAAGTGGTTGAGCTCGTTGAGCCCCAAGGCAAGATTGTCAAAGTAGAAGTCTTGCGTTCGGAGCCAGTTGAGGAGGTCGATAAGCTTGGACACATCCTTGGATCTCTGGGCCCATTTAACTAGCGCATACAACTTCACGAAATCTTGTCTGAGCAGCACAATCACCTCGAGCAACTTGCGCTTACGTGTAGCATCGCTATCCAGCGTCCGTGTGTTGGCCAACGTCTCGATCTGCCGGCTCAATTGCTTGTACGCCTCTTGTGTGTGGAAACGTAGGATGTTGGAAAGCGGCACGATATTGTTGGTCACGTGCGGGAGCTCCGGCGGCGGGATACCAACATTTCCGGACCCGCTGCCATTGGCCGTTTTGTGTGCGGTCATGCTGGCACCCAACTTGAAAAAACACCGTGGGTTTTGTGGCGCTAGTTAAGCGATGAAGGAATGAAAGGGTCGGAATTTACTATGCTAGCCCCGGACCGGTAGTGTGACGTGAGAAACCTGCATGTAAGCAAAGGCAGGTTGGCTGTAAAAATAGATGCAGGGGCGGCGGCTGGCGACGGTATTTTGCGTGCTTGAGTTTGGGTTCCAGTTGAGCACGATTATTCTTTAAGGAATTTGAGGAGCTGACTTTCAAATTGATGTATCGTTATGTTTTTGCGTCGGTGTTTTGTTTTGTGTCTGAATTAGTCGTGGACAATAAGGTGTAAGACTCTGGTGACAGGTGCAACCAAGGGCGAGAAAAAAAGGAGCATATAATTGTGAAATTAGTCGGCGCGTTTTCGGAACGGGTGCCTAACCCAGGAAAAAGAAAGCGCTGCAAAAGAATGAAGTAAAAGGATATCAGAAGCGGAACAGTTTAGGCAGATTATTTTCCGATAGAACAATATGTACACAAGGAAGTCAAAACATCTCCAAAACATATCAGTCAAGAAATCTTAGTAGAAATTAAAAAGGGTGGAAAAAAAACTCTAGGTGCAACTATGAACCGTTTTTCGCAACCAGAGTGCAGCTTTACTTAGAAAGCGTCTCTCTTTTAACTTCATGCTGACTTCAGTATGGTCAGCGACGTTCCAGATCAACAAACGCAGGGAAAATCAGACCAACGAGAATAAATATGAAAAGAAAAAATTGTCCAATCGCTTAACTATGTAGTAGCGCTTCAGCCATAATCCCAGTTGAAAAAAAAAAAGACACACACTAAAGAAACGAAAGCAATAGGAAACACCATAAACTAAACATATGAGATAATTGAAATTTTGAGTTTCTTTAAGGCTTCGAGTTTTGAAAAAGTCAATTCAACGTTGTTTGCCGGTGGTCAATATCTCTGTTTTCTTCTATCTCTCTTTTCTTCTGAGTATCACATTATTTATTATAACATAGAACAAGCCAGCGACTCAGTTTAAGCTTATAGCACCGAAATACCAACATGAGCTCAATGAAGTGCAGGTGCCAGAAACTTTTATCAAAAGAACCCACCTGTCAAATATTCTAGGTTCTAACGAAGCTTCCATCTTAGCAACCCATCAACTCACGACTTTTGACCCTGTTCGATTTCATTCTTAAAACCTAACAATGTCTCAAATTTATAACATGCTCTTGTACGGCAAAACAGTCGTGTCTAAACCCACCACAAGGTTATGATTTGCTTCTACCAGGCGCTCAAACTAATCTATTGGTGGAATGACAAAGTTTCCTAGCATCGGTCAAACGATCCCACCCTAGCTCTACAAACGAAAACTCTGGCTCTCTATGTTGTACCATAATCTCTATTATTGTAGCAAACTCCTTATAATAGATTACTCCTTGTTCTTGTAGCATAGACTCTATTCGTGTAGCAACATCTCTTATTAACTCTCACCCCCCGACTAATACCACCACAGAACTCTTTTAACTCCGACCGACCAATGACACGCGTCTCTTTATGGTAGAACGCTAGGTTGCACGCGACACGTTCCGTAAAAAAGGTCAACAATAAAAGTTTCCCGGAACGCAAGCCTTGATCCAGGCAAACTGCTCCAATTCAAGGACCTGCTCCACCGTGAGCCTCCGCTCCTTCCGCACCAAGAACTTCTCCACCAACAACTTCAAGTTACTGACGATTTTTTGTGATTCCTTGTCCAAGGAAGCGTCTTTCTCCATTGCTGACACCCTGTACCAGTCCCAGTCAATCATGGCAATGCGATGAGCCGGACTGTGTCGGCTGCGACGGCGTTTCAACACCGAAGGTGAAACCCCGACCGATTGCACAAACTCAGACAGCGGAAGATCAAACGGGAGTCGGTTCTCAAGAATGGAGTACACAAGAACGCCGATAGCCCAGCTATCCAAAAGCTTCCCGTTGTACTTTAGGCCCATGAGTAGCTCGGGACTGACGTAATCCTGCGAGCCGCATTTGGTGGTAAGGAGCTGGTCATCCAGAACAAGCCGTTTAGAAAGACCAAAGTCGGTGATAGTGGACACTGGGCGCAGGAAAAAGCGGGGATCCTCCTCAAGCGTTTGACAGTCGAACTTCTCGTTGAGTAGGATGTTTTCGAGCTTGATATCTCGATGGATAATCCGTTTGCGGTGCATGTGGGCCACGGCCATCATTAGCTCGGCCACCACCCGGGTAATAAACCGCCAAAACATCGTGGTATGGGCCCCGTTCTCCTCCGAGCGCGAGAGCCAGTTGAACAAGTTGCCTCCGGGGCAGTAGTCCAAGAAAAAGAGCTGTTCTTGCTCGACAAAATCGCCGTTTTCGCGAGCATCGTCGACCGCATACTCAACGGGCGGCGTTTTCAGCTCGTATGCCAGCTCAAGCTCGTCCGGAGTCACCGGCGGGTTCACGTTATAGTCTATGAGCTTGATGATGCACGGATGGCTCAAGTGGGTCAAGATACTCAATTCCCGAACGATAAACGAGCGGAAACTCGACGCCGTCGTGACGTCGTCTTGCACGTACGAGATAATCTTTACCGCCACAACCGGTTTGGAAGCTTTTGAGGCGGCAGGGGCGTTGTTGTACGCGTCGGATTCGCTGGTCGTATCGTGTGCAGACACAACCGTGCTAAATGCGCCAGAACCAACCACGTCGTCACACACAAACGTCTTGTGGAGCCGAGGAGCATGCAAAACACGGCCCGTGAACACCGCTTCGCTAGGCTCGGACGGCGGCAGAGGCATTTCCAGCCCTCTTCCTGCAGCCAGCACAGGGAAATCGGCAGGGTTGGATAAGTGCCGGGCTTGCAGCAGCACACTCGACGGCACCGAGCAGATATCTGAGCGGAGCTTCAGCGGCGTTTCAGGCTCAAACGCAGACACAATGCGGCCGCCGCCGGGGCTACCCGAGTGCTGGTATCGTTTCCGGATATCAATATGGCCCGTGTGAACTAGCGTGTGGGGCAGCGCCGGGCTGCGGAAAGACGCGCCAGTGGGCAACACTGGGGTCGGGAGCTGGGTGACGCTATTGCCATCGGGCAGAATCCCGGAGATATCGGACTCGTGGAAATCGAAAGGATCCGTTAGGTCACGCGGACTAGCGGCCGACCGCGGCACCTCGATGCGGAGATCTTTGCCACATATGTTTCGAGAAGGCACGTTTGTACCTGAGGCGTTTGCGGCGTAAAAATTGGCGGCACTCGGCGGCTCCGACTCGAAGCTAAACCGCCTCGATTTCTCTTGAGGCGGTGCGCTTTTGGACACGTCTTCCAAATTGCCCATGGAGTGGTGAAACGGCGGCAAACCAGGGGTGTTCGGGGTGTTCGGGGTGTTCGGGGTGTTCGGGGTGTTTGGGTGTCTGGAAAAACACCGCCTGTTCTTTATTGCCCGGCTAGGCCCCTGGCGGGAAAAGAAAGGTTGTTCAGGGCGTTGGTGGCGCCAGAAAACTCAATGAGGTGGGTCACGTTGGGTCACGTTGGGTCACCTGAGAAGCACCGCACAAAATCAGATAAGGAATTTCAAAAGAGCTCAGGTGAACTCTAGTTCGGGTGTTCTTCAGGTCCAGACACAAAACAAAACGAGGCCACGAAGAGAAACAGAAACAGCCAGGATTTCCCAGAAAGAATGAGTGACAAAAGCCTTCTGGGATCGAATTTGGGGCTTTTCTTTATTTTTTTGGAGTTGCCTTTGTCTCGCGCAGGAAGCTGTTCCGGGTACTACGGTATCTTGCGCGCCGTGCGGCTGTACTGGAGTGTTGAGGCGATTTTGTCTGCAGGACGAAACAATCTCCGCCGCGTCATGACAACAATATACGGCGATTTTTCGAGGCATTGGGTGTGCTCATTAGGAGAGTAGATTGTTTGGGAGAAAGTAGGGATTCAGGTTTTGACTCGTTTTTTTTTTTTAGGTAACTGGGTTACTAAGGACTAGGTCAGCTCTGTCATAGTCTTGCGCACGTGGTGAGTGCGGTGTGCATACACATGCACCTATATGCAGGTCGGCGGGGCTTTTTGTGAGGTGGACCGCTCTTTGTCCTTTCCTTTATGCCTGTATAACATCATAGCCGATCGATAACGTGCGAACAGGCTGCAATTTGGGATGTCCGTGGGTCGAATATTTTAGAAGCTCACATCATGAGGCAAAGAGCATAAGATTTCAAAAAAGGCCAAGTTCACAGAAACCGTGACGGAAAAGGTCCAGAGTCTTCCGATTATCTTGACACTCAAAATCTTATCGGGCACCTCGAGGAAAACGCGTTGGTAATGTTACGTTCCTGCATACACTGCCACGGCTGCAGCGGGCTTTTTACGATGCATGCGCCTTTCGTAGGATACAATGCCCGCAAAGCGCGGGCCTTCAACTTGAACAAAGCATGGTTGGCAGGTGCAGATAGTTATCTATTGTGATTACACTGATGATAAGAAAGAGAAAGAAACCTCAAAAAGCGACATTCGACATTTTCGGGGATCTTCGAAACCTCACAATTTTCAACAAGATCACGAAAAACTGGCCGCAAAGGCCTATCCAAACCCACCAGATCTCGGAAAAATTCTCTGTCGTATATGCACCCTCGCACAACAGCTGCATACAAAGTGAAAATCAAGCCAACTTAAAAAGCATTCGAGTTTGGTGGTGGCCTTCGCACTAACGTTTCTCTGATCGGCGTATTTTGATGCTGGCTTCAAAGAAGTAGCTGGGCTATAATTTGTGAAAAACAGGATTACGGATTTCACGTGGTATGTGTGCATGAAAGGGCAGATCTGTCGGTCAAAAATCAGCCAGAATTCAGCCGAAAAGGCGCCAAAAAACACCCAATATGTTAGCTTTGTTGATTGTTGGATATCGGGGGAATTTTGGCCCGCCTCCTGGGAATCCAATTTGGGAGGTCCTCGTTAGAAGTTTACCCTGAGTAGCCCGTACTTAGGTTGAAACTTAGCTCATTCCAAGAAGTCTCAAAAACACATGAAACTTGGAACCCCCAAAACTCTTCCGGTTTCTTCAAAAGCTTTCACCAGTGTTGATTTCTCTTTCATACGCGTCACATAGTACAGACTATCTCGCATTGAAATAAAGGCATACACCAATTTGGGAAGGGAATGTGCCGGATTGGGGGTGACGTGATGAGAGCCACGTTTCGCACCCATACCATAACCGTTGTTCGTAGCCCTGGCCTGGAAATAGATCGTGTACTGTATCACACTTAGACGTGGTTTAATTTTGGACCAAAAAACAAAGAAACGAAAAAATGAAAGATGAGAGGAGTTCAGCGAGAATAGTAGAGGAAAAGAAGATGAGAGGCTCTTGAAGATTACTGGGGAGAGAGGGGGTCTGCTCCCTTTATTGTACAATTTATGCCCAGCTCATTTTTTCATTTGCGCCTCGGACGGGCCTTTCCAGGTCACGTGATGTGATTCTCGTTTGAAACCTCTGGCAAAAATAAAAAAAAAAAAAAAAGATTTCTCAAATCGTGTATTCTTGATGCCTTTGAACAATATAGCGGAGGCAGCAAGAGTAGCCTCATCTAACGGTAACCTATTGGCCTTTTTCCCTTTTCAAAAAGCTATATATCTTATCATAAACTAAATCGGTGACCGGTTCAGCTCATTTAGCGAATTCTTGATCCTTAAAAATCATGTGTGGTCGTGATCAATGTACTGAGGTCAAAGTGGGACATAATTCACTTTCTAGTGCGAGTGCAAATCTCGAATTCAACGTAGTGTTGCGTTGCTCTAGCATTTTATATTGACCAATCTTACACTCCTGCCTAGAAGTTATTAATGACAGCACTTGATACCTCTGTCGTGATCCAATTCTCAAACATAAACGTTTGAAAGCATTCTGGTAAAAACACCGTCTTTGTTTACTATGTTTTTTATTCATTCCAGCATACTAACCGGATGGATTACACTAGGGTTTCGATAATCCTCTGCGCTTCTCGAGCGTCAATAATTATTCTGCAAAATCGTTGTTTTATAAAGAAAAGAGAAAAACAAAAATAAAGGAAGGAAGTGCTACAATTTTCCTTTTTTTTTTTTTCAAAAACGTTTGGCCGTGTCCCGCATACTACTCAACTACTTTTGTTAACAGAATCCTGATCCCAATAAGATGTCAAAAAGGCTGTCAGATTTTTTTCCAAAGGACTGCGTTTTTGAGCTGTTAATTATTTGAGACAGTAGTGGGTGCGTACATAAAGGAATGCAATCACTTCCGAAGGCAAGTAACTAGGATTGTTGATACAATCAAGAAACAAAAAATATTTGCAGCCGGTGTGTCAATATCCCAATACTAGTACTTGTCGCCAGTGATGTTAGCGACGCAACTTTTCACCAAAAAATCGCTAATATAGATATTAATAATATTTTTCTTGATATTATTATTATATTATAGTGATAGTGAAATATCGAATCGCTAACGCAGATATTTTGGGGGTGGCTTGTGGGAGTGTATAGTCCAGTATATACTATTGACTATACACTCCTCTGTTTTTCTCTCTGTGGGTGAGAACATGAAGGTTTCCTGACTTTTTTCACTCTAAATTACAGCGGGAACTTATAATATCGTCGGGACGTAAAACATATTACGGTGCGCTTCGACAAAACAACTCCGAAATCAATTGTTGGTTTGCTCCCGTGAATATTACCTCCAATAATACCTCATGTAGCGTCCATCCCACTCCCACGCGAGCAAATGCCAGCCTAGCTTGGTTTACATACTTATTTGCTAAGAGTATTACTGTGAGTACCTAATGGGAAAAGTGTTCACATAGCTGGCCATTTTCCATTATTCTCTCGAGATGCCGGCTTTAGTTCGCATTCTCAATGAATACAATTAGCTACACGTCTGACGATCCTGACAAGTAGTAGTTCCCGTCATTTTGCTTAGTAAATGTCGGTTCAACCATTGGCATGACGAACGTATCCTGGTCTGAGCTTACTTTTCTTCTTTGCCATCAACCTGATCGGTGTGTACATTTTCGGTACACCAAGTCAAATTATTTTCGATAATATCGATTTATTCCCCGATAATATTATCGCTAATTGATTAGTGATCGATATTGAAACCGTTATTATTATTATTATTTTAGCGATATTATTAATATAGTATAATAATATTATCGCTAATTCGCTAAATTCGCTAATCACTAACATCACTGCTTGTCGCACCGCATGAATTCTTTTCTAGGGTGCGGATCCCCATTGTTACCTCATACTTAAGCAACATCTCAACAAACAATAAAATAACAGGCAAGATCTCCAAAACAGTCTTCGTGAAACCCAGAGAGATCCTTGCTATTATTTTGATTAGTCAATAGTTCAACGCTGGAGTCAACAATCCCAAACATTCACAAGTCAGGGCTTGTCACGTGTCTGAACGGTGTGACTGCTTATAAAGGCCCGTCTTCACCTATATGCAGAAGACACATCTGGAGCAGACACAAGGAAAATTACACTCAAGTGTTTAGAAAGCCCTTCCACTCTTTTTGGGTGTTTCTGAAAACTTTCGTAAATAGTCAATTTTTTCCCTTGAAGATAAAGACGTCCACAGATTCTAAGATGATTTGAGAAACCTTTCGCCTTGTCAACTATACCAAATGCCAGTACCACTATCAGAACATCACCATGTCCCCAGAGACCTTGATGTCGAGTGCGAAGAGTTGGTGAAAACAATTGAAAGGTACCAAAAACCGTTACAAGAGGCCTTTTTGAGAAAGCTCTCCTTGTCCCAGCCTAAAGAGCTTTCCAATGAACCGAAAACCTTAGCAGAGATAAAATTATCAGTCGCCGCCTTCGCCAAAAACATCGGAACCAAAGAAGAAGGTATGTGGGTCCTGCATACAACCGTGGTGGCCGGCATGGCGCACCGGATGGTGTCTCAGTTGCAGACTTCACTCACTGTCAAGGCCCTTTTTGCTGCAGCAGATGACCAAATCTTCAACACCCACTTTCCGTCTTTGTCAAAGAACCATTGTTTTTACAGTTACGGCAACCGACACTTTGCGAGGTGCTTGGTGGAGAAATGCCCGTGGTTGGTTCCGGACCACTTTCTTCTTTTGGAGCAAGCCTCCGAGTTGGGTCACGTGATGTGGGCAATTCTTGGGCTGCGCAGCCGAGCTCGCAAGCCAAAGACCGATGTTCCAGAGAGATGATGCGAGGGTCATTTCGGCATTAATTTCAACATGGCACGGCCGGACCAAAGGAGGCTTGCAGGCCATAATTGAAGAATGTGAAACCTACCAGAGGGAGTATGCGGCCCATTCCGGATACACTCCAGTGCTGTCTTTGCGCGAAGTTTTGGACAACTTCTCTACTAACAGTGATGAACTTATCTACCAGTGGTTCAATCAGGTCTACGGAAGACAGAGGGTTATTGATTGTGTCGAGGTGGCCAAGAGGTTCAAAGTCGAAATGATGCCCGAATTACGCCACGACTCTAGAACCCCTCGGGTCACCGGGGTTACCCGGACGCAATATTTGAAGTTTCTCGACGTGATGCAAAAATCCAATTGTTGGGGCGATTTTAGCCAGTTCAAGTGCCGCTCGGGGAGCGGAGGCCTTTATCACTCCGATCTATATGTGAGCGGGCGAGGCGGCGCGCGTTCCACAACCTGCGAAAAAGGCTTCCAGCTACTTATTCAGCTAATCAAAAAGAACCCGAATCTCTGCGAAAATTGCCTTGAACTCCACAAGTTGGAAGAATGCGAGTCCGTGAATAAGAAAGACTTGCAAGAAAACCTCGGCGCGTACATTGTGCCTGATTTCCATATCCGAACCAACACAAGGTGCGTAAGGTACTTACATGAGCACGCTTTGCTTGTCTCCAGGCCGATGAAATAACTGCAGTGTTCTGGTGAATATAACTTCTAGGTTCTTGGAACTGGTGTGGATAGTCGCTTAAATTTGACGAGGCAACGCAGGTGTTGTTACTATACTTCGATCGGGCTCCAAGCTGCGGTGAAACCCTGATAAGCAGGAAGTGATTAGTAATTACTTCTCGAGCTTTTCAAAGGTTGTCGCGTATCGAGAGGTTTCCGGTATCTAATTAGTGTTTTCCTGTATATAAGAGGCTCTAAAGTCATAAGCTTGGTTGAAAAAGGAAAGAGAACCCGTAATAGCGTTCAATTTGACAGTCTTGTTTGTAGATTTCCCGTGTTTTTATCTTATGCTTACTTTACATTCGGTATGTATAATCAATTTATCTTCAACCCGTGAGCCGAGCAGCACTATAGAAGAGTCAAGCTGACCCAGTTGTGCTTCTTACTCTGCAATAACTACCGGTTCGTCACTACCCGCTCGTCACTACTGGCTTCTCCTTTTGGTATTCATGTGAAACACACAGACTAGACATTTGCATTTGACGGGTAATTTCGTTTGCCCGGTGGCTGCAAAATACACTTTGCAGTGCAACATGCGAACTTAAAATAGGCGTTCCGTCGTGAAGGCGTAGCTCAATTTCGGCGAGTCGAATCCCAAGCGGCTCACACCAACATGTCGAGTTCGACCCGAGTCGTATTCACCAAAAGAACGAAATGACACACAGTACCACCCTAGATTCAGTTTAGACCCTGTTTTCTTCTATTCACTCGAAAAAGAGGAAACCTCGTTAAGCAGGAGTTTCGGGCGGTGTGGACATTCTTGAATCTTAACGGTAAGCGGGAGTGCGCCCTTAACGGGAGTGTACCCTTAACGGGAGTTCGCCCTTAACGGGAGTTCGCCCTTAACGGGAGTGCCCTGCCACAGGTGGGACAGTTACACGAGCTATCACCTTAAGTCTAATATTTAGGCACTTCTATGCCTCGATAGGCACACCGACACTTTTGCGGCTAAGTCAACGAGTTCAGTTTCTTAGGTATTCTCCCGACGTCCTCCCGGTTTAACGAGCCACTTAAGCAGGGCGAAATTGTAGTGGTCTGCTACTTACATGACAAATTAGGCACCTGGAATTTTAATAGAGCAGAGGGATCTACATAGCCCACAGCGAAATGGTAAATGTGTTCTATGGTGGGTCTTAATTCCAACAAGAGAACGAACTCGGCTTCAAAAAAGTGTCGTATCCGTCGGAATTGGTCGAAACGAGGGCACTGGTGAATTCGCGTGGAGAATTGTCTGTCCACTGGAGTACGAAAAATAGGGAAGAAAGGATATGGTATGTGTAGCGAGTTGTTTAAAATATTTTTAGGGGTTTTCACAAATCATGTCTCTTAGAAATTGAATATATGAACTAACTGCGTGGGGTTTGGGAACACTGGATAAGGGCCGGGAGAATTTATCTGAGGGGGGGAATTTGAACACTAACTTCGTTTTGAAGGAAGTTCGGCTGCGAAATTATATTAGGCTTCCGCAGCCGGAACCAGAAAGCAAAATAAGGAATAAGCTTACTTTTTCAAGGATGTTTAAGGCAATGGTCAAATAATACAAAACAATTTTGAAGTCATGAAAGCTCTAGGTCAAAATGGTAAATCAAAATGGTAGACCGGGTTGGTAGACGACCGAAGAGACCAGAAACCAAGATGCGAGAATACGTCTAGACTACGATACTTCTATATTCACTAATTAGCTAGAATACCCGAATTGGCGAACCCCTGCGATCATGCTCCTACATGCTCCTAAGAGTAAAGAAGACACAGTACATGGCAATTTAAACAACGTATTCAACACCACATTTGTTTTGGTCTTCTTCTTCTTCTTCTTCTTCTTCTTAAGCCAGACCACCATATAACTATCCATCGGTACATTGATACTTGCCTTTCAAAATAGCCTAAATCAGACCCACTTAACATGTACTCTCATAATTGTGCCCTCAGGCAAGTACCTCCACAAGCAAAAATATTATTTTCCCAATACTTCTTCATACTATTATCTACCATCCCTCACATAAAACAACCCTGTAAAAAAAAAAAAAAAAAGAAAATTAGAGATAATCCCTATCTACCAGTTCTTGAAACACAAAACTAAACTCTTCTCTTGTTCATGTTCTCCCACTCTCCCAAACTCTTTTCAGCTCTTTTCAGCTCTTTTCATCTCTCCCAAACTCTTCTCAACCCATAAATCTCAAACTACAAAAACCCTTCGAGAACACGGTGGGCCTTTTCTAGCCGCTCAAGACCAACCGCGTACCGATGCTTATCTGTGACCATATCCAGAGTCAACCGACTCAACAGATCAATGACTTTTTCTATGAGTTGCTTTTCCTGGATGGGCAAGTTCAACGTATCGAATTCCTCACCAATCACTGTGCCGTTCATGCTCTCTAGAAGATGAACAAGAGTATTATACGAAAATGGCCGCAGATGGCCGCCAGCCGCATGCGAGTCCCGCTTCAGTTTACGGGCCCGGCGCTTGCTGGGTTTGCGAGCCGTATTTCTCGTACTTTCTTTCACTGACTTTGACCTGATTTGCCGTGTTACAACCACCGGCTCGTCGATATCGTAAAAATCGTCATCAGCAGTCGGGAACGCTTTTGGTGTTGGAGGTTGTGGCGATTTTGGAGGCGGTGACCTGGGCACGGTAGTTCTGTATGGAATCTGGAGTGGATTCTTAGTGGCACCATCAACCAAGGGAGAAGGAGGGGGCGAGATCGACGGTACTTGCGATGTGGGCCCGGAAGGGTTCAAATGCATGGATTTGCCTTGCTGCTGGCCGGTTTTGCCGCCAATCGATACTGGTCTTTGTTTAGCCGCTGGATTTGCCGCTGGATTTGCCGCTCGATGTACCACATTTGAAGGTTCGGAAGGAGTCCAGCTTTGCTCAGATTGCGCCGTTTGGTCAGTATTGTCGGTCTGGTTTGTTTGGCCGGTTTGCATGCTTGTGAACGTCGGATTCCGGGCCATTTGGTCCATTTTGGGCGTGTTTTCGGAGAGATATCTGGACGACGACATGCTATTTTCCCGGTTGGCTGAAGAGGACAAAGGCCCAGGTCCCAACGGTACCAGGTCCGGCTTCAGCTGGTCAAGTTTCAGCTGGTCCGGTTTCATCCGCTCCGATTTCCGCTGGCCCGGTTTTTCCCGGTCGCCCGTCGTCTGTCCCAGGACCCTCCGAGAAGGTGCAAACGTATCCTCGCGCCATGTGTCACCAGACACTTCGGAAAATGCGGATTCTCCGTCGCTGTCTGCTCCGTGTTGACGAGCCTGTGCTAAAGACGCAGATACTTGGCGTGCGCGGGTCATATCCTGCTCGTTTGGACGTTTTGGGAGGACCAAGGGAGCGTCAAGCTTGTCTTCCACGGAGAGATCGTCTGCCGTCTGGAAACTCTCTTTTGAGAGGCTTTCCTGGGACGATCTGGTCGCGGTTTTTTTAAGTGCTTGGCCAGTGGCCAGCGACAGATTATCGGTGAGACCAGACGCCGCCTCCATGAGCTTGTCTAGATTATCGCTGATGTCCAAGGAAAAGCGGTGTTTCTGAGGCGATCTTCCGGCTTTACGGCCCTCCAGCGACGTCTCAATTTGGCTCACGGGCCGCCGCCTCAGTCTCGGAGGAACCACACTATCTAGAGTAGTACTAAGTGTCATTTCCGGTGGATTGCGAGGATTGGTCGAGCTCCGCAACGTGTCCAAGCGCCCTAATTGGACGCCCGTGGACGAGCAAACCGAAGAGTCGTCTCCGGCAGTGCTTTCTCGCAACACTTCCACATGAAATACCCGATCTGGAAGTAGAATTGGCGTATCGTCCTCTGGATATGTCGAACGTGGCGAGTCACTCTCCTGGTTTGAAATAAAAGACAGCCTAAACACCGCCTGATTGACGATCAATGGAGTCGCGGACCTCGAGGTTCCTTGTTCTTGGTCGTCGAGTACATGAAGAGGCACTGCTTGTCCGATTTCCGACGGATTATAAGATTCGCTTGAAATGGTCAGTGCACACGAGTCTCGTACACTAGAAGATCGTGGTTTCCGGGGTTCGCTGAGCCAGGGCAAGGTAGGCAATTTGCCGTCCGGGTTTTCTGTGGTATTCTTGGAATCGAAGCTCATGTGGACGTCAAACTCTTGTCAGGAAGGACCGAAGGTTTTGAATGTATGGGGAATGGTAAAATATCGAGGATGATATGAAAGAAAAAAAAAAGTCTGAGATCGGGAGTATTTTTGGAAAGGCAGATGTTCGTGGCTTAAATTGAAACGCACAGAATACGTGCATCAGAAGTGGTTGCCCGTTGGCACGAAGTCAACTTCAGAATAAGGCGGCCCATGTGCGTGTTTTGAAAAGTGCCAAATGGGGCAAGGTAATTGAGTAGGTGAGGCTTGGCGCTGCGCAGCGCAGGCTGAGACTTTCTAACTTTGCCTGCTTCTGGTAAGTTCGCACCAGACGCACCCTCGGAAAACACGTGTGCACGTGATCACGATAAGATAGGAATATTCTCACCATTTTCAGATATAACTTACCTGGTCACCTTTTGAATATATTCCACTCCGCTTTTCCAGAGCACGTCCTCTGATTCATGTCATGCAAGCGGTGGTACTCTTTTTTCTCGAAAGACCCGCTCACATATGAGGCACTTATAGCCCGTTGTAAGAGCTTTCACAGTGAGAAATCTCATCCACCTCACGCAATACAAGACTATATCATCGCCAACCGAAAGTTGCAGGCTATAAATAAGAGCCTTGATCACCTGGTGCGGTCAAAAAAACTCGCCTTTGACCTAGGACTACACTTGAATGTGTCCAGTAACCAGCTTGAACGAGAACTTTGGCAGTTCATACGTAAATATTGGACCGAAAGCACTCGTTCTGAAGATGTGATAAATACGTACGTGCAAACATCCCGCAACAGTGATATCAGCAATCTGTTTCGCATGGTGATTGAAAATTTCCAGCAAAGGCCTGAAAATACAGACTTTCTGAGGATTGGGCCTCTCACGGCGCTTATCCATATCCTCTTAAAGCAAAACGACTTCCACGGGTGTTTCAAACTTGTGGACGAGACCGTAAGCAGCGAAAAGTACTTAAATTTCAAGCGAAAAAGGCTTTTGCAAGAATCGTTTAATGTGGGGGCTGGATCTGTGGGTATAGCTGCTTTTGGAGCTATAGCATATTCCATATATTTCTTTCCAGGTGATGTGAACTTTTCTTCACTTGCCGAAACCTTCTTTGGCATGTGGCCGGTCGTACCACTAGGCGTTTTGAGTGCCATGTTCACTTTTTGTAGTTTGAAAGGGCTCAAAACTGCCGGGTTTCTTCGTGTTTCCTGGAGGCCTCATACCAGTTTTCTACACCGACTCGTGCACGCCGAAGAAGCAATATTGGTGAACAAAATCGTGACGTATTTCGAGGAGTTCAATGAAGTGAATGTGAAAAACTTCCATATCTCAAAAATACGGCCTCTTTCAAGGCCAAACGTGCTCCAAGGTAATGACTATGATCTACATCTTCCTGAGACTACTGAATGCGCCAAAAGTGATGCTAGAGGCCCAAATGTAGAGGAGTTCACCCAATACTTCCGCTCAGAGCTACACGAACGAAAAATGGTGTGGAATATTTTGCGTGAAGAGAAGATGTTTCTTGACTTTTGGGTGAATCATGGCGATATGTATGAGTGGGTAGAGCCTGACCAAGACCCTGCTGAGCTTGCGATGATTGGAACGAGCGAAAATGGGAAAGTGGCGAGATTTTGAAAAAAATGGCGGGACTTTGCTTCCTTTCCTAGTGTATATCTCACATATTGATGCTTCACTGGGAAGCTAACCCCTGGTATAAATGTTCACAACATCCGAAGCAAAACCTGCGCTAGTGAAGGCCGTGAATAAACACAGGCCGTGTCCAATGTAAGCGAAAACTCTTGAAGAAGTATTCTTAAAATCTACCCCGTCACGGTTTTTGGAGGGTGTTGCTTTAGCAAAAGTTTCATATCACCAAATATGCGCTTAAGAGGCCAAATTAGACTCCCAGTTTCCGCGTTCACATAGCTCACATCGCTGATTCCGCTCACCTTTACTCGGTGTTGTGAATCATCGCTAGTTAAAATATTAAAAGGGCTGAAACTAAAAACTTGCACGTAGTAGTATTCATTTTAGCGACAATCTCGAGTGGCGACGTCCATAGTGGAGGTACTTAATGCTACTTTTGTGAGTGCTCACTATAAAAAGATTCTTTTGTTCAGAAAGATTTTTGATGACAACGAGATCGAAGCGTTCTTATAATAAAGCTACTTAAATTGCTACCTAAAGCATCAAAAATCGTGACTGACAAAGAACTTGTGTCCCGTACCACCGTGGTTATGGAGTTGGTTATGACTCTTACGAATTAACGGGACCAAGATAGTCCCCATCCATACCCTCGGAATTCAGCTGGGCAAATAATTTTCAATCCCACCGACTCACTGATTTTGGCAGCTCCTTACTAAAGCTTTAGGTGAGCACGTTTTAATTGTTTCTCAATAAAAATTGAGTAATTGCACTTTTGCCAAAGCTCTCTACTCTTTCTCAACCCTCTCAGTTGTAATCACGCCTCGGTCGAACCTTGCCCTTGAAATGATCATCCAGAGACGTTAATGAACATTAGACGTGTCAGAGTTTGGTGATTCGGGATATTCACGAAATGATCTTTTAATTAAGGCAACCACTTTGGGGCATCCAATTTGGGGTTCACCCAAATAGCGTTTTTTACTTCGTTTCTTACTGTCAGCGAAGAGGCGTTCGGTACAAGTTAAAATGCCGTTTTTTCAAGTTTGACAATTTACGAGCCAGCCTACAATAACGGTAAAGTTAATATGGCACAGGTAAATATTCACAGAATGCTAGAAATGGATTACGCCGTTCTTGAATATTTTGCCACATGGCGCCTTCACTCAGAGCGGCAGGCAAAACCTCTCACGCCATTCTTGGTTAGAAAACAAAAGAGCATTAGAAACAGTCAATTTTTCGTTTTTTCTCGATCGAGCATTGTTCCATGTGGTTCATGTCATTTCATAAGGCCGACCATAGTGAAGACTCAAGAGTACCGTCGCTGTTCTAGTTCGCGCGTCGGTGCTTTTTCACAACGCTCACCAGCCTCACCTCAACTCACGAGCGCGACTCGTCAGTGTCTTTGTTTATACTTCTTGTCCGAACATATTAAAACGTAAACCTTGCACATCTCATACTCTTTTTTTTCTCTCTGACGCCCCATGTCGTTTGTGGAACTCCCGACCGAGGCAAACTTGGGCCCCGTCGCCTGCTTGAGCTTCACTCGGCCTGCCGATGATACGCTCTTTGTTGCCTCTTATGATAGGTCAATCTTGCTCTATAACTGCCGGCGGCACACGTTGGCCACGAGTCTAGTGTCTCCCGCGCCCGTGGTTTCTATAGCGTATTCTAGTTACAAGTCCACCTTCACTGGTCTCTTGGACGGGACCATCCGCCACATTGATTATGAGAACATGGCGTTTTCGCAGCCCACAGTAGTGTCTGAGGCTTCTAGCAGTGCAAAGGTTGATGACACAAAGGCCCCGGTCGGCTTTGCAAACGGGATAAATTGCTTGAATGCTCTTGACCATTCTTCGTCCTTCGTAGCCTCTACCTACGGCGGTAAACTACTCTTGTTCGACCCAAGAGCCATACATTCATCACATCAAGTTCAAACCTCGCTGAAGATCTTTGCCATGGACGCTTCGGAAAACGCTATAACATTGGCCAAGTCGCAGCTGACGGTGGAAATCTACGATTCTCGCAAACTAGCGGCCCCAGTCTCTGTTCGTTCGTCGGGCCTACGATTCCAAGTGACCCATCTACGAAACTTTCCTTCTAAGCAAGGTTACGTCTTGAGCAGTGTGGATGGACGTGTTTCTGTTGAGCCCTACGATGAGCTGCCCGAGGCCCAGGCAAACAAGTTTGCTTTTAAATGCCATCGTTCCAAAGACAAGGCGGCCGGGGAAGATGTAGTGTCTCCAGTGACAGGGTTAGTATTTCACCCTATTTACAGCACGCTTTTCACAGCGGGCGGCGACGGACACGTGTGTATATGGAACTGGGAGAAACGGAAGCGCATGAAGCTTTTCTCCCCGGCCTTAACGCTGGAAAAGGCAATTTCTCACATGGACGTGTCCGCCGAAGGTTCTACTTTAGCCGTTTCGGTGGAGAACGACGGCTATTTTCGGGCAAAACGCCACGGGGAAACAACAGCCACAAGCGCAAAGCTTTTCGTGAGGAGTTTGAGCGAGCTCGATTGCAAACCGAAACCGTGAAGGGAAGAGAGAGGGAAGAGAAGGGGAAGAGAAGGGGAAGAGAAGGGGAAGAGAAAGCGAGGAGGAATGGATCAAGGTCAGCAGAGTTTGAGCGCCGGAGCGTCGGTCGAGTGCCAGCTTCCAGACCTTGTACTTAAAGGTTGGTCCAAAAGGATCACCCAGCTCCACGCATCAGCTATCAGAAAATATCAGAAAATATCAGAAAATATCAGAAAGTGTCAGAAAATATCAGAAAATACCACAGAGACAACGAGAAAATCCCAAAGGCGTGAACTCCCGAGGACGCTCCCTCCTGACGCCAATAAAAACGGAAACTCTTGCCTTGGAGTCATGCGCCCCTTTTTTTATTTTTTATTTTTTATTTTTTATTTTTTATTTTTTATTTTTTATTTTTTATTTTTTATTTTTTATTTTTTATTTTTTATTTTTTATCCTCTATTTTCTCGGGTACTTCCGTTCCTACAGGCTACTGCCCTACTGTGCGCTGCTGCTTCCTATTCTTACTCAACTGCGTCGCTTAGTGCGCATCTACAAGCCTTGGACGTGATGTCAGATGGTGCGGCTTCGTCAGCCCAACAATAAAACTCCAGCACGAGACAAAAATAGCCGTAGCTTCAAACAACTATTACCCGGCACTTGAAATTGCACTTAGAAAGAAGCCGCAAAAGAAATAGAAAGAACATATGATCACTGGACGTAAATCACGATAATTTTCCGGTTTTCGTTTTATTTATCTCTTGTATCTCTTTCTGATTCTTCGGTACTGCTCATCTCAGCTGCACGCGGTCCGTTGTATTGCCTGATACGATCTATACTTTAGCATCACCCATGACTCTGTTTGACGACCGAACAAAAGCATTTCTTCAATGGCTAGCGGGCCATGCAGTCAAGGTTTCTTCGAAAATTGAAGTGGCGGATCTTCGAGATTCGGGCCTCGGCAGATGTGTAGTTGCACGTGCTGATATTCTTGAGGATGAGGAACTCTTTACCATCCCTAGATCAGCCATTTTGAACGTGGAAACAAGCTGTTTGGCCAGCGAGCGTGCTGGAGCGAAAGCCGAACTTATGAAAATGACGCAGTGGGAAGCTCTCATTTTGGTTTTCGCTTACGAATGGAAGGTCAAGGCCAGGAATCTGCGTTGGTGGGGCTATTTCGATGTCTTGCCTGTGAACGACGAGAAATTCCAGTCAAACCAGTTGATCTACTGGAGCCCCGAAGAGATACGAGCGTTGCACCCGTCGTATGTCGTTGACCGGATCGGGCATGATTCTGCCTCTGCGCTTTATGAAAAACTCTTACCCAGCTTCGAGAAATACGTGGGTACGGTATCGAAGACTGAGTTCCACCTCTTGGCCTCTGTGATCATGTCGTACTCTTTTGACGTGGAGAGAAACGTTGGGGGGAAGAATGAAGAATCTGAGGAAACCGAGGAAAATGAGGAAAATGAGAAGAAAGAAAAACAAGAGGATGGTGAGGGGTCTGCGGAAACCGCGGGCCCTGGTGGGCCTGGTTCTGCGTCTGACGACCCTATTTCGGGCTCTGATGACGACTCGGATGACGAAAACTTGGTCCGGAACTCGGACCATCTCAAATCGTTAGTGCCCCTTGCGGATACCTTGAACGCAGACACCAAAAAGAACAACGCCCGTCTCTACATGTCCGGCGATCATTTGGTGATGAGAAGCACCACAGCCATCGCCAAAGGGGACCAGATTTACAACATCTACTCGGAGCATCCCAATGCGGAAATTCTTCGAAGATACGGCTACGTGGAACAGCAAGGGTCGGCGTATGACTTTGCAGAGGTTTCGCTAGAAACGTTCAAAAAGTACTTTGCCGAGAACTCCAGCCTTTCTCGAGACTTTATCGAGGAGATCTTAGTCATTTTGCAGGAAATCGAAGTCGAGGAGGACGAGAAGTTTGTTCTTGATTCATACGATTGCTTTGCCACAGGCGAGGTGATCTTCGAGTTGACTTTCCTCACCCAGCTCTTTGTGATCATCGCCGCCATCAACCACAAAAAATCTTTCAATTCGGCTTCGCCAGAGGTGAAGGCCCGTGCGATCCGCAGAATCTATAAAAAATGCTACCAGCTTCTCGAGAGCAAGAAGCTCACTTCGAAATTCATGCAAGATTTCGCAAACTTGTTGAAAGTACGCCTTGCGGAGTACCCCAAGAAGGCGTTGAACGGCTTTCCGCCACAGAAGGAAACAATGCTTACACGCTCCGATATGGCCGCGGTGGTACTCGCTTCCGAAGGTGTCTCCTTGAAGAATTGCTTAGACGTTGACAGGGTTTTCACAGCCGGCGAACTAGGTTATGCAATCATTGCTGACGAGAAACTCTTGAGGAATATCATGAAAAAAGACGCGTTCGAGGGAACCGAGCCGCAACCTCATAAAAAGGCCAAAAAGGCCAAGCGGAACTGAGCATCGGAGGGGTGTGTTTTCGTCAAGGTCAAACCACTGATCAAGACTACTCAAATGCAAAACTTTGATTGGAAAAGGAAGCTATTTACCATGGATGTACAAGTCAGGCCATACTTGAGGCACTGTCTTCGTCGTCTTCGGAGTGGGCTGTCGCTAGGCCCTGTTGAATGACTATAGGCTTGCGGCGAACCACTTCAAAGCTCTTTTTCTTCTGTGGCTGTATATTTTCCCACACCTTGTGGAGCAAGCCCTTGTGAGGCGAGAAACCGGTGGCCTTCGCCAGCGAAGTCCGTATATTATTGTTCCAGTCTCTCGACTCCCACAATGCCTTCATTTCTGGATCGACTTCTTGCCCGGAGAAATACTTGTGGAAAATCCGGTCCGCCTCTCTGGTTGTGTAGTCCTGTTGGCGGATTCTCTCTTCAGCCTGTTTGTAGTCCAAACTCTCCGATTCCTCTGCACAATCGCTATCTTTTTCGCTGAGATATCGGTCACGGAGCTCCAAGGAACGAAGCACCTGCTCACTCCTGCTTCTGTAGTAGTCCACCTCATCACTGTTAGCGCTGCTTCCACTAGATGATTGTGCATCGTCGTTGTCAGTACTGCAAGCTCGCGCCTGCAGCAAAGGCACCTGTTTGAACTCGAATTCGTCCATTGATGTGCTCTCTTTTGCGTCAGTGATGCACTCGGTGGAATCGCCGTTGCCGTTCCGGGTGTTTCTGTACGCCCTTGAAGCGGCGATAATGGTGATGACGAGACAGTACACCATATGGATAATATACGCCAGCACCACAATCGAGTGGATGGTCATTTGCGTGTATGCCACATAACTTCGAGACGCCTCAGACACCTTGAGACTCTTGATGTAGGCGATGTTGAGACAAGCCACAAGGGGCCGAGCGGCCAGAATAAGCCGCGGTAGAGAGTGCCACTTCATTTCCAAAAAGTGCGGTTGGATCAAGAGAAGAGAAACAAACCTCGCCAACTCACAAAAGAAGATCAACGCAACTTGCACCGTGCCGTGTTCCTGCAAGATAGCAATGACAATCAGCGAGAACACGCAAGAGAAAATATCCACTCCCACGTAATACGCCTTGGATGGTTTGTACACGTTGTAAAGATACCCCCACGTGACAATGGTTTGAACGGAGGTGTAGAGCTTAGGCACGTTTCGCTTCTCGCGAAACTTCCACAGAAACGGGGAGAAGTAGTGGAAGAGGAAGTACCCCGCGGCAAATATCCACGCCACAAGCAACAACGCACCTATAACCACACTGGACAGGGGGATTCTGGTTTCGGAGGCAAACCCCGCATCGTACAATAAGGTATCGCTCCTGCGGTGCGGGTCCAAAAGATCGTATGGAATCGTGGGACTGAATGCATCTTCCTGAAACATTCGTGGCGGGGCGTCTTGAAGAGTTGGCACTTGCGACGCCACACAAAGCATGTATATGGTCAACACCAAAAACGGCAGGCCGAAAGTATCGAGAAAGTCCCGGAAAACGTGGCCAAGTAAAGCAAACATATTGGTGCGCAAGGAGTAGCGGAAATTAGCGGTTGCGGGGGCCAGTTTCCGTCCCACCGGGCTGTGCTCTTCGGCTTCAGTTCGGAAAAGCCGGCGTAAAAATCGTGGGGAACGAGAGCTCTGGGCAAACACCTTCACGCCAATGAAGACTTGGTACCCAGTGATGCCAATGCACGTCCAGATTATGAGACACATCATCACATTGGGCCAGCTGAAGTGGTTGATGCCTCTGGAGTTGTAGTGGGCCAAGGACCGCAATCCATCAAAGTACGTCAAGTACACATTATCCTCTTTCGTCGAAAGCGGTGTGTGGAAGTCATGGAGCACGTGTATATCGAGAAGTGCACACCATTTGATCCGGTCCATGACAAACTGCAAAAACCCAGGGTACGTGATATTAAGTCCAGTCATAAAAAGCGCAAACTGGAGATAAGACAAAAGCCCTGCGGGCGGAGCCTCCAACTGTTTTAAAAGCGATTCATTGCAAATGGCAGACGCCTCGATCAAAAACGGGTTGCTGGATTCCTGGTCGGGCGAAAACATCATGATCAAAAAGTGAATCACGAACGAAACAACGCAAATACTCAACACCGCCGAGAAAAGCAAACTGCCTAGCACCTGTCTCCGCAACGCCGACGTCACGTAACCCACCGCACCCCCTATGGTATCTGAGTCCTCGTTGTTGGACACCACAGTGAATTCAATAGAATAAGACCCGAACTTGTAGAGGTTCTCGCTGATGTTGACCTCGTAGTACAAGGCTATCGAATCGTTCATATATAGCGGGCACAGGATCAAGTTGCCGGTGGCGTTTGAAAAGAGAGCATCAACCGAGGAATTTGACGTGGCAAAAGAGGCATTAGCCGCCGCCGCCGCCTCCTGCGATTTCAAAAGCTCTTCGAGCGCTTCGTCGTTTAGGTCTGCTCTTTTCGCAACCCTGTTCCCCGCAAAGGGCAAGGGTGGATGTTCGGGGCTAATAAGAGCCGTAGCACGCGCCGGTTGGGTCAGAGATGTTGACGACGCGTCTAGCAGGCCGAACCGGTAGGTGTCCTCGAACAAAGTGGTGTTTTTCACCGCCAAAGCTCTACAAAAGCGCACGCTTTCCTTTTTGAACACCTTGCCCATAAACTGGACCTCCACATGAAGCGTTGTATATCGGTTGGTGGCTATGTCCACGTCGGTAATGACCGGTTGCACAGAGCTAGTGTTCCGCGGCATGTTCACCTTGGAATTTAAAAGAAACTTCATGATTTCCTTGTCCTGATCGATCGCCACGTAGATGACGAAAGAGTCCAAGGCAAGGGTAGATGTATTTAGTGTAGGCAACGGGAGGGTTTTTATGAGGCCTCCCGAAACAAGCCGTACAACCAACAACCCGGCTAGAAGCACGTAGTGACCAAAAAGCATTGTGTTACTTTTGGGCTCCAGAGCTCCTTTCCTGGGGGTGTGCTACTGCTAAAACACACTCAAAGCAAAGCTCAAAGCAAAGCTCGAAGCAAAGCTCAAAGCAAAACTCAAAGAGTGAATGTTCGCACGGTTTGGACTCCACGGCAATACCGTGAGATAAAGAAGGTGGAGGCTCAGAGATCTTAGGGCCGCTTGGTGAAAGCGGGCACAAACTATTCGAGCTACCAGGAGATGGTGAGAGAGAAGAAAAGCAGATGGAAAACCGAGATGTTGTTACATTAGAAATCTATGCAGAGCCATAACGTCACGAGCATGCGATTTAGCCCATGCCGAGGGAACGACGAGAAAGGATAGAGGGAAGAAGGAAGGTTCGAATCAGTGTTGAATGCTGCAGATTCATGTGAAAAATAGAAATTCGGATCATTTACCGCACGTCTCCCGATCGTTTCGTTGTTCGCTTCGTAACCGTTTCATCATTAAGCGAGGTGTTTCCTTCCTCCTGGACCCTGGTGGCCTGAGATTTTTTCGGGCTACTCAGGGCTCATGTTCACATTAGTCAAGGGCTAGATGCTTTGCGCGTTGCCTCTTCTTTTCTTTCCAACAGTGGGCAAGAATGTCCTGCACACGGGTAAAAACCAGCCCAGTCTGTTCTTTCGCCGGCAACACGAGCACCCATCTTTATATTAGGCGGGTGAAATTGGCCAGCGACAGCTTTGGGGGAGTAGAATATGATGGTCTATAGTAAATCATGGAAGTTTGCAATGGCTTCCATGGGCATATGTAGATTTCTTTGCAGGGGAGCAGTCTAATAAATGCTCACCTGCAGTGCTGTGAAGCGTCGCGATAGTAGACAATACCTGGCAAAATTCGCGGGTATTGGTGTTTATACGGAGTAGAGTTTCTTTTGGTAGGTTACCAATGCTTGAAACCTTAACATACCTTGCAAAACCCCAGGCTTGGATTTTGTGGTTCTAGTCATGCCCCAGTTGGACATTGGCCTTGCCAAAATCATCCAGAGACGTCGATAAGTAGGATTACAATCATAGTGAGAAGATGAATGATTTGGTCTCAGCAAGACTAAATATGTAGAATAGTAGTGCTTCTTCAAGTTCGAGAAATGGAAACGACAGCCTGATTACGCTGCGTAGGTACACTCCGTACAAAAGAGTTCTATGTTCCACTCGTCATCCTCAGTAGGGGTTTGAACAAAATCATTATCAACTGTTCTGCTATTGTGATCTGCTATTGTGATCTGCTATTGTGACCACTCAAGTATAGAAATTTGAAACCTAATACGGAACAAGGAAATCTGCACTGAGCTAGAAGTTGAGTATGTTGTGCTTTCACTCACAGCGGGCGGCAGGCATGTTCAAACGCGCGTAGCGTTGGATAAATTTACATGGGCGTAGCCTTTTCACAACGCTATGCAAGATGCAACTCCGGAGCTCAGAAAGGCTACGGAGTAGCGTAGCGTTGTCTTGCGTAGGCTTAGTGTGAAGTACATCCCAGATCTTTCCGAGCTCTAGTTTTGTGCCTTTTTTCAAAGCTTATTTTTATCAAAATCGTGTTTTCCGTGCTTCAAATTCACCCTAAGCCTGTGAATGCGTGCCGTACTATCCGACGATGCCCGAATCTAAAAGCGATTAAATGACGAGGTATCCCATCTGGTTTTTGATCGATTTTTCTAATCATATATCCAAAGAGCTAACTCAGTTTCTCTCCAGCTGTGTGCGCGATTTTTCATATAGAAAGTATAATCGTATACTTCTGAACATCTAGAGGGGTTGCAGTCCGAGTCCAAAGGGCGGCCGATCACACAAAAGAGCAGTACTACTCGTTAAATATTGTTCTGCCACCACGTAACGAAGCTCATGATGTTTTGAAGTATCAATTGTTCGACTGGTATCTCTTGCCTGAGATGCCAGAGGACGAGGAAAGAATTGTTTTGGAATGTACTATTTGCAAACATAAGTATTAATTCGGTTATGAACATTGAACGTTGAGGAGGACCTCAAAAAAGAAATGGAAGAAGCTTTAGAAGCTTTTTGAGCATGAACTCGTCCCTCTTAGTATTTTGAACCATACGTAAAAAACAAAAACAACAGAACATCTATCTAGCAGTAACCCTGACATCATAATGTAGGTTGCATAGGTTCAGTGTAATTCAACTTGATCTCTACAAGCAGTTCTTATCTTCATTCTCGCACACGGTTCCAACGCTACGCTTCACTACTAAGCGTAGGAAAAAGAGAACGCTACGCAAGTTCCTACGCTGGGTTTCAGAAGCCTACGCTACGCTGCGTAGGCTACGAAGCGTTGACGTTACTCAGTAAGAACTACTCAGTGAGGCAGTGTTGCTGATAATAATTTTTTCGCGAGAGAGTTACAAATAACTTTGAGTTATTAGTAAATTTCGATACTAATAACAAAAAAATAACTGAAATTCGAAAAAGATAAACTAAAAATAAGTTCGCAATAAGTACTAATAACTCAAAATTATTATGAGTTATTTTTATGAAGATGGAGGTCCCATAATACAAGCAATGGAAAAAGATGGTTATGCCACTTATTGTGGTGATCAATACCACATCCACTTTTATCTTAGCGTACTACTGTATCATGCTTTATGTAAGGGCGGACGACCTGCCTAGACTTGGTGAAGTGGTTCGTCCCGAGAGTTCTGTCAAGCATTTCATAGCCTACATTAAACCACATTGGCATCGACTCTAGTTTCCCAATCTGGTAGTCAACTGGAACCTGAGGAAGTTGTTCTCACGCCTAGCTATTATCCACCTTCGCTTGAACTCGGGTGATCTTTTCCCTCGAAGGATATACTTTT
>JAJMGV010000073.1:0-66962 GCA_030582695.1 [Candida] golubevii
CGCTCTAATTCGGGCGAACTCGGCTTCAAAATCCTCACCCCGGCCAATCCCAACGAGCGGGGGTGCCAGCTTTCGTTGTTGTTCCAGCCTCACCATGACGACGTGGCGAAAAACGTCATGGATCAGGTACACGCTTATTTGCATCAACACGCGATAGTTTGCGACGAGAGGCGGCCCGACGTGATCAGAATCGCGCCGGTTCCGCTCTACAATACCTTCCAAGAGGTGGCTACGGTGGTGGCCCGGTTAGTGGAGGCCATGGAGGCCATACGGAACCGTGCTGAATAGCTACAAAACAATACACGTCTTCAAAGTTTGTATCTTGGATTAAGCTAGGCTAAAAGAGTACCTGAGCGGCAGCACCTTTCCCACTTACAAAGTGTGGGCGGATCTGAAGTTCTTGCCGGCGTACACGGCCTTGTCGCCCAACTGCTCCTCGATTCTCAAGATCTCGTTGAGCTTGGCCAATCTCTCGGATCTGGCTGGGGCACCGGTCTTGATCTGGCCCGATCTCAAGCCGACGGCCAAGTCGGCAATGAAGGTGTCCTCGGTCTCTCCCGATCTGTGAGAAACCATCACACCCCATCCGGCATTGTACGAGTCGTTGGCGGCCTTGATGGACTCGGACAACGAGCCAATCTGGTTCACCTTCAACAACAACGCGTTGGCGGCCTTCTTCTCAATGGCGGTCTTGATTCTCAATGGGTTGGTCACGGTCAAGTCGTCACCAACAATTTGGATCTTGTCGCTCACCTTGGAGAAGAAGTGCACCCAAGCATCCCAGTCGTCCTCGCCGAATGGGTCCTCGATGGACACAATAGGGTACTCGCTGATCAACTCCTCGTACAAAGAAGCCAATTGCTCGCCGGTCAACCACTTGGATTGGTCCGAGTTTGGGTTCTTGAAGTCCAAGTCGTACTTGCCGTCCTTGTAGAACTCCGACGAAGCAACGTCCAAGGCAATGCCAACCTTGCCGGTGTAACCAGCGGCCTCAATGGCAGACACAATCAAGTCCAAAGCCTCTCTTGGAGAACC
The DNA here is from genome assembly GCA_030582695.1 of [Candida] golubevii. Lineage (NCBI taxonomy): Eukaryota > Fungi > Ascomycota > Pichiomycetes > Serinales > Metschnikowiaceae > Metschnikowia > [Candida] golubevii. The sequence continues at coordinate 1,036 of JAJMGV010000073.1, forward strand.
AATGTCTGGAGCAACACCACCCTCGTCACCAACGTTACCAGCAGATTGTCCGTACTTCTTCTTGGTCAACGACTTCAAGTGGTGGTACACCTCGGAACCAATTCTCAAGGCCTCGGCGAAGGTTGGAGCACCAGTTGGCACAATCATGAACTCTTGGAAGGCCAAGGCACCACCGGCGTGCGAACCACCGTTGACAACGTTTTGGAAAGGAACGGGCAAAACAAACTTGTCTTGCTTGGACCCCGAAATGTCAGCCAAGTGCTGGTACAAAGGCACGCCCTTTTCAGCGGCGGCAGCCTTGGCAGCGGCCAAAGAAACACCCAAGATGGCGTTGGCTCCCAACTTAGATTTGTTTGGAGTGCCGTCCAACGAGTTCAAAAACTCGTCAACCTTAGTTTGGTCGGTCACGTCAATCTTGGCGTCAATGAAAGCTGGAGCAATCTTTTCGTTGACGTTGGCCACAGCCTTGAGAACACCCTTGCCCAACCATTTGGACTTGTCACCATCTCTCAATTCCAAAGCCTCGTGGACACCAGTCGAGGCACCAGAAGGAACGATGGATCTGAACATACCTTTCTCCGTGGTCAACTCAACCTCGACGGTTGGGTTTCCTCTGGAGTCGTAGACGTAACGAGCATGAATTTTGGAGACAGCCATTGTGATGATGATTCAATAATTGATTGTTGAAGAATCAAAGAAAAAAAAGGAAAGGAAATCAGGTGTCGACGTTCCGCGCGAATGCGAGGGCCTTTATAATGGCTGGCACCCGTGGACCGTGGACCACACTAGCCCGACTTGCATAGTAGAGCGCACGTCCCAGTTGAAAAATCACCACACCTGTGGTCAAGCACGCCCGACTAAACGACTGTCAAATCTTTCATTTTTGAAAACGCCAAATGACTCGATTCCATTTGTGTGAGGTCGAATCCAGCATTTTTTGTATAAATTTGTGCGCCAAATGCGCTTGAGTGTATGGATGTCTTGGTCCTTTGGCCTGCTCCCGCTAAGAGTATACTGGAATTCCCCGGAGGTCGCGTCGCGCCGGGACTTGTAAGAGTTTTCGGCGGGGTCGGAGTTTGCATGCGCATAGCCATCCTTTTTTTCACCTTGAATGCCCACTGCGGGGCGTGTGTGGGCCAAAGAATCCAATGGAAGAAATGGAAGATCCGCGGGTCGTTCTGGGCTCAAAAATGAAATTGCACGTGACTCAGGGGCACATTGGCACGAGAGGCAACTTCGGCATATTAGCCGCCATGTCTGAGATCGACGGAGGCGTTTTGGTGTTGTAATCAGCTAATATTCGTAATTTGAAAGGTCATTAAATTTTCTGAATATGTATGAGGGGAAACGAAATTTCAAAGAATGTCTTCGCTGAGTGTTTTTTTCAGCCTGGTCTTCGATAGTTTCGTCTTCTTTTCGAACCCGGTCACATACAACTTTTGCAACAAACAAAGTAAAAGAAAGAAAGGTACACCCGCTAATGAGATGAATAACACCGCACCAAAAGCATGGTCTTCGACACTTTGAAACACTTACAAGCAATGGCATTTTGCAAGCAGTAAAAGCGATGAAATTGTTTGAAAACCGGTACGGAATGAACGCACAAATATTCCCAATGTCTTCCCCCGTCCGCATATTCGGTGAATCTGTGGCTCGAGAATATCCCTTTGTTTCTAAGATTAGATGCAATAGATTTTGTCACGAGTCTACCACAGCTTGATAAACAAGGGGTGTGAAAATCTACTCTCTCTAATGCCCTGACAATGATTCGCTCCCACTTTCTTCGAAAACAATTACCCACTTCCTGAAATAAGCCGGTTACAACAATTGACTGTTCCAATAGAAAAAGAAAAAGAAGAAAAAAGAGAGAGAAAACAAACAACTTCCCAGCATTCCTTGATCAAAATGGTACGAGGGCAAGTTTCTAAAATCCCAATGTTTTTCAAGAAAAAGAGGATGTGGATTTGACCCTCAATGTGAAACCATCTCCTTCTAAAAATCAGGGGTTATAAGCTGCATGAGGTACAATTGAGGGATCCAAAATATGTATGGTACGGCAGTGCGGTTATAAGATTTTTGTCTTCGCCACACCGGAATCCCTGTTGGTGAAGTGGCCCCCGCATGCACCAGCTTGTGCGTGTCTTGTGCATGTCTCACTTTCTGCACGACGGATTTCCCTTTCCGACGCCGGAAGACCCGGCCGCGTTTTGTATGCCGGCATCAGTTCGGACCGAGAAATTGTGTGGCTTATGCACATTTACATCATCGTGTTTCACTCGCCACTTGATGCATTCAGTTTGCCTGCATCCGCGTGAGCCGGGTTAGTCAACTCGCCCTGCTTGCAGGGCAGCTAACGCACACTGATGCACGTGGGAATTTCAACGGGGGCCCGTCATATGCACACGCTGTTCACTCGCCACAGTTTTCGCCTGATGCAGATTGCACTCTCAGCGTTTTGACACGACTGAAAGGTGGGGGCGCCTGGTGAGTCTAAATCCTGGAAACGTTCACTCAAAAACCGCCAAATTTGAAGTGTAATTTTGTTTCCAGTCTTTTCCTTAAGCTGTGTTTTCCTCATTCTGACAAAATTCACATGCTTTCAGGATGGGCAAGGCCAACGCCCGAAGATGCATTTTTTCTAGTGGGTTTGGAACCCCGAAATTACGAACCTTCCCCGATTCTGCAGCACGTAACGTTTTCGGACATCGAACCAGTATTTTGGGCATAATCCCGGCGCTGGACAGGGCACGGAGAATGTGCCGATTTTGAGGTTTTTTTTTTTTTTTTGCTGAAACGCACAAAACAAATTTGGGTATACCGGCGTTTGCAATGATTCGATGATAAAAAAAAAGAGAGAGATCGAAGACTCAAAGATATCGTACCATGTACGGTATATAATGGGCAGGAGTGAGAAAGCAAAGGAAGGGGAAAAAAAAAAAAAACACTCCCTCCCCGGTGTACTGATGTCAACACCTCTCAGCATGGATCGCTACCATCAACAAGAACCTATTGGTTCAACTGACACGGTGAAAATCAACGTTGGCGACTTTTTTTTGACTCCTTTCTCAAACCATGAGTAAAAAAGAGCCCTCCGTTGACCAGTATACGAAGTTGAAAAATGAGCTCACGCGTTCCATCTTGAAGAAAAAGGAAATCGATGCAAAGCTAGCCGAACTAGAGGAAACCATTTATCAAAAAGAAACGGATTATTTTAACGATAGCATCTACGGCAATATCGTGAAAGGGTTTGATAATTTTGCTAAGAGTTCTTCCGGTGGCAGCAATAAGCGGAAAATAGTGGTGACGGACGAGGACCATATTTTCAGCATGTCGTCTGCGACATTTGTGAAAGCACTTCAAAAAAAACAGGGCGCGTCGTCCGGGTCAACGGATCTAGATGATTATGAGGATTCCGTCGAGCCGGCCAGCGGCTCTGCTCTAGGGAAAGAAAGCAGTCTGTCTGGAACCCCCACCAGGAAAAAGAAGCTATAAAAGTTACAAGTTCATGATAATTTTTATGATTCTTCGTGACGATCTTGGTGCGAGAAACGCCGAGACCTTCCGATTTGGTGTGAATCGTGCCATGCCAGCTTTGTGGATCATTGGCATAAAAAAGACCGGTGATTGCGTCAATATTAAGGGCCACTCTAAGTGAAGGACCGGTCCTTGATCAAGGCACTTGGCACGTGACATTGGACATCGGTGGTGTTTCAGACGGTGAAAACCGGACGATGATAACCGGTCAAATTCATAGGGTCCCCGATGTGCCGTACTTCGAGTTGATAAATCGAGATACACCGAGATTTATTTCATTGATTTCACTATATTGCGACGTGTCCCAACTAGGCAAGTTTTGTGACTGTCCAACTACGAAAACCTGCGTAATAGTGCTGGTGTAACGTTTGGCAATCATAGCACCAATATTTGATAAAGTTGCTTCCCCTGGCATGGTCGCAACTGGGGAACATGCGAGGGAACATGCGAGACGTCTTGTTTAGGCAAGTTGCAGTCAACTGTCTAGCAATGATAACCTGCGGACATAGTTCAGAGCTGAGAATGTCGCAGTTGTGGGAGACCCGGTCATAGAAAATCCACCTGCTCGGGAAACAGAAATCGGCGATTTTTGCATATTACCGCGGTCGGGTAGATATTCTGCGATCGAAGATTCATGAAGTATGCGCATGTTCGGGAACGTGGGGTGGTCTTTTCACCCAAATCAAATAGCGGCTTTCGCCACGACCTCGACTCACCAACAAGCTTCTGTCCACTACTGAAGACACATCTCAAACTATGCTGTTTGTATTTGTATGTACATGATTATACAAGAGTATGCAAAAAACCCGGCCACCGCCTCAGCTCAATAAAGACAAAGACGAATATCCCCTAATTCTCCGGCTTGTCGAAACTATACACCCACGGCTGGTTTGCCGGGTAGTTCGTGGGCACCCGCATATCCAAAGGAAATCTCTTCATTTTCTCAGGAGTATTGGCTGCCTCATATAATTCAGGACTTAATTGCTTCAATTCGTCCATGGCAGTCTTTATGCTTTGGTACTGTTTTTTCAACTGCTGCATTGATTTCTGCTCCTTTTTGCGGGAAAATACGTTCCAGGCATTGGTGATGGTCTTGTGTTTGATAAGATCCTCGGCACATAATTTCAAGAGTTTGGGCTGCTTCTTACTGGCTGAGAGGGCCAGTAGTTGGTTGACTACTTTTTGAGTAGAGGGGCTGACGCCGGTGGTTTTTTTCCCACGAGCAAAGTTCTTGGATAAGAGAGGGGCACGGAACACCGCCGAGCGAGAAAACATGGCCACACAGCTAGATATGAGGGGCTAATAAATGGAGTTTCAGTGAAGGGTGAAGCCAAGACGATGGAAAAAACCGAGCATCGACACCCGTACACCAGGGACGGTTTTCCGGAGGCTGGTTTTGGTTTTGGTTTTGGCGTTGGTCACGTGACCCGGGGCCCGTGCTCGCCGCAGTCGCCGCCGCAGCAACCCCACATCGATCTCGTCATGACTTCTCATTAGTTGCTTTCTAACCGAAAAATCGTCCTTCTCGTCCTCCTCGCCTTTTTCTTCATTGTTCACGTCCCTCGCTGATTTGCTCTTTTTTTAGTTCCTTCTTCTTTCGTACCCCTGCTAATCTTCCCGCCCAATCATGAACAATTTGTCTTCTCACGACAAGAAGCAACCGCCCAGTGACGAGCCTCCATCTTATGAACAGCTGGAAGGTTTTCAAAATGGACCCCCCGGGCAGCAAAATTACACAAACGCGCCCCAGTATTACAGTAGTAACTATGGTCCGGACGAGTACCCGCCCGAGAAAAAACAAGGGGGCGAATACGATTCCGAGCCCCCTTATTCCCAGGGTAATTACAACACTAACAACGGCAGCGGCAACTATGGAGGCTTTCAGCAACACCAGCAACAACAACATCAGCCGCCACCGGGAGTATATACTTTGCCTCCGCAAAAGGTCAACATTGCCCACGAAACTACCGATCGGTACACAAGACCGGGATATGCGGACTATGTAAGAAGGGATAATGAGCGGGTAGCTCAGGGGGACGCTCCTAAGCCTCGAGAGGCGTTTAAAAACGGCGCCCCTTTGGCCCCTAGTAAGAAAAGCCTGCTGCTGTCGGGCGGATTTCCGGGTGCTCTGGGAACAACTTATTACAGCTCTTCTCAAAGATAAGAGAAGAGAAGAGAAAGGGCGCTGCAAAGTATGTATGTGTTTTGACTTTGACCAAATAGACGTGAATGGAGGTGTTCTTTAAGGGTGGGTAATACTGTGCCATTGAGCAGCAGTTAATATATGGATTTGCAGATTTGCGAATACTTGGCCTTTGGTCTTTGGTCTCTTGGCTTTGATTTCACATATGTGCGTTCGTGTGTTTACTGGAATTCGGGCAACGTTGCACTTTACACTGCCGAAACACACCTGAAACGCCACGCCGAACCTGCTGCGGCTGGTATTCTTTGAATCTTTGTGGAAGTAGATTGAATGTGGGTTTTTCAGGTGTCTTTCGGATAAAAGTCGCTTGAAGGGTCGCAGATATCATCCGAAATTCTGCCGAATCGGACAAAATACGTTCCAAACTATGCCGAAATAGCCCTGTGAATATAAAACAGTTTGTTCTTTGGTGCCGAAAAGAAGATCGGCTATTTCCACTTAATCAGAGTCGTTCTTTCTCTTCATGATCAACACGTAATGTGCTGCTCCGGTAAAAAAGTGTCTTCTTTGAAAACAATGCATAGCCTTCGTGAGTGAAACATTCATATCAGAATATCGCCTTGAATATTGTTGGGTTTTTCTCCCCTGGAATACGAAATGAAGGGAATTTCTGCCCACAATACGAATCAGATCGCTTTCTGTCGCCTGTGAAGTTCAAACAGGCCTGTGGTTTGGAAAGTTACAATCAAAGTCGAAGCTAAAGGGAAAATGAAACTGAAAATGGCGAAAACATTGGCTTTTTCGCTTGTTTTAGCGGTTGTGTTGGCGTTACCTCGATTTTGCAACCAGACCCTGATCCGCCCTTCACGGACCTGTCAAGTGGCTATCAAAAACACCACCTATGGGCGAAGCGAGTTCCTTCAACGCCAAGATTCATACGTTTTGGGTGAAAAAACACCGGTGTCCTGGTTGAACCAGACGGCAACAATCGATGGGCAATTGGTGGCGTTTGTAGCACACTTGCGGTCGTTCATTGAAGAAACCCGGTTCGATTTTCTATCTTTTGAGACGGAAATCGAGGATTTGAGTTCAACTTTCGTCCAAATGAACCTCGCCGTGGAAAGTGCCTGTATGTCGCAGGACCTAGCTCTTCACTTACACTTCGCCAGCGACTTTTTCCGCAAAATGGTGAGTGCCACTGGAGACATGAAGTATTATAAGAGTGACGGGAGAATGGGATACCGTCTAATATTCAAAATCATTGATATTGGTGTGAGAACGCTCTTCATGCTCAATCCACAGGGGAAACTCGACATACATATTCGGGGCTATGTGGGAGAGTTATCTCGCCTACAAGATAGTTTGCAATTTTGGGGCGAACGATTCGGCAACATGCCGACAGTGCCTGAGGAAACCCGATTGGTGTTTTTCAAAGAGTATAAAAAAGTGAGTGATATGCTTACGGCTTTGAAAACTCAGGTGCCGCGATAAAATGGGGATGTTACGGATCGAAGAGGGAGTGAAACTGACAAAGCGCTGCAATTTGAAACATGGGTTAGTGCTGATTATATTCGGGATCGTTGTTGGAAACGAGGACAATATGTTTGTTTCATATTTCATGAACTGCAAGTATAAAGTGAAGAAGGCGTGCTGCGAATGCCGTGCTTTGGTAGTTTTTTCCAGTTTATAATGACAAGAAGCTTCCCTTTCTTCCTCGTATCTTTCTTCTTGCTTGCACTCAAGCCCAGGTATGCTCAAAAGATGGTGTGGTGGACAAACCAGTTGAGTGTATGAGCTATGAAAGTCATTCGAAAAGAGACAGCTTAAGTGGCCTCATGGCCCGGCAAAATAATCAGACTAGCGAACTACAAGAAACACTTCGAGTCCAAGCCAGTTTGAACAGTTTTCATGCTCACCTAAGGGTCTTCACTGCCCAAGGCAGTTTCAACCACCAGGCTTTTGAGTTGCAGAGCGAAATGTTGAAACAACGGCTTTTGCAAGTCAGTAAAATGGTTGATGCTCACTCGGTTTCGCAAGAAGTGGCCAGCCAGCTAAAGTTCATTAAGCACGTGTTTCAAACGATGGCCGATTCAGTCGAACAGCTCACACATTATAGCTTGAGCACCGATAGAGGCCACCGGTGGGTATATAAGATCATCGACCTCAACATACGGCTTTTGGCTTTGCATGATGTTTCGGGTAAACTCGACCTCCTGCTCAAATGCGTTTCATCAAACTTGTTTCTTTTGTGGCACAATCTCACTAAATGGTCAAAGAGATTCACTGCCATGGGGAATGTGCAGTTTTCTTACCAATCCATGTATACCATGCAAAGCCAGCAGGCGGAGAGTGTACTTCGTGATTTGGTGGTTCAAATTCCCGATAGTGCCTTGAGTGTGTGTGCTTGACCCATTAAATGAGAAAAGGGGGCGATTGTGAAGTTAATCTCATGATGAGTAGGCGATCCTCTTAGGCATTCAAGTCGGACAATTTCAAGGTCGGTTTTCGTATGAGCGCAACCACAAGCATCATATTTTTAGTGTTTCCCAGGATCATGTGGTTCGGAGCTTTTTCCATGGTATTTTCAACGGATAGAGATATAGGGGTATTGCTTGTATCTCATAATATTTGTGGGTCATGGACTTTGTGGGTCATGGTCTCTGTAGTAGATTGTCCCCACACAGGCAAAGCCTCCTCTGCCCAGAAGCCCACCCATAATCCCACTGTTCATCCCTTTCGTACCGCCTTTCATCCCACTTTCCAGCCACTGTTCTTATCCTTTTTAAACAGCTTTTGGACCAATTCCCATGGAGGGCTCCCAAAAACCAATCCAGGCCTGGCTCTTCGCCATCTATAGTCCCATCTCCGCTTGTAATGCACGAAGAGCTTCCTCGTCCTCGTCTTCTTCTTCTCCTGCCTTCTGAGACAGTGGCTTTTTCCGGCTCACCGTCGGGAAGTCCGGCAACGACTCCGTGGGCTGTTTTTGCGCGGGAAGTCTCTCCTGTTGCTTGTTTTCCTGGTGCTCTGCCTGTAACGCCGCCAATTCCTCATCCAACTCGTCTTCGTCCACGTACCCGGCTCCAACAGGCCGCGAAATCGCCTCAGAGATCTCGTCGGCCAACTCCACCTGCTCGCGGATGTCGTCCATGGTCGTTTCCACCTTGTCCACGTCGTACTCGCCATGGATTTGTTTCATGGCCAGAGCACCTTGTTTCATGGCCTTCATCGTCTCCAAATTCAAATTGGCGCTCTCAATGGCCGTGAGCTGCGTTTCCAAAGAATCGATCTGGTTTTCGATCTTCATCAAGTTGGCCTCATAGCCCTTCTTGCGCTTAAGGGCGTTTTTCGCCAACGCCTTGTTTGTGGCAATATTTTTGCGTGCCAACAGCTCCTGTTCAGCAATTTGCAGCTCAAGATGGTTGCGCTTCTTGTTGAGCATCTGGATGTGTTCTCTCAACTCGACAATTGCCTTTTTCGGCAACTCCTTTTTTTGCTGCTTGTTGCCGCCGAACATATAGTTCCACATCTTAATCGGGGGACCGGGAAGGGCGATTTCGAGTGGGTTGAGGAATTTAAGGGGTAATTTGGGGCTTCTTCGGGCCGGCGGAAGTGTGTGAAATGGCTGCCTTTGGCAAAATCAAGCGTTTCTGTCGCTTTTGGATGGTTGCTAGGATCAAAGAAGACGGGGCTGATAAGGCTTTAGTGGTAACGGTGCGCTTGGGGGGTGCAGGCAGTCTGTTTTGGTACACGCACGACCAAGGTCAAGAACGGGTATAGTGAAGATAAAAAAGAGAAGGGGCTGTTTTGTATTTCTCCCTTTTCTTTTGGGTTTTTGGTGTTTGCTACTGGCGTTTTGTTAATGGCTGAATGTTTTTGGCTTCCTTCTTTTGAACTCCCTTATTTGTATTGCCATCCACCGGAACAGGCCCTCGTCTCTCGAGCAGTGTCTCTCGAGCAGTGTCCCCGATTTTTGCTCAGTTATTTCTTCCTTTTACTAAATAAGACATGTGTTTTGCAAAAAAGCGTCAGATTCGTGAAACGCATAATCAAATGAATTCCTTGTGCTTGTAAACTAAAGCCGGCCTTTTTACTTTTCCAGTGGGGTACTCGCCAGTCCTATCTCAATGATATCTCACTGGGACGAGCCAAACTAACGAGTTCATTCAACAAAAGCACCAAGTATATTCATTTTCTTTTTGAATACTTTTCGAACTGCAGATTAAATAAAACGTACCTCAGAGATTACACAAAAATCCATTTGCTGATCAAGTAAGCCAAAAGTTAAATTTACAACAGCACTGCCCTAAGATGGCCCTGGTACTGGCCCTGGTACGGGCCCTGATATCTGCTGTATATTACTTGGTCTCTAGTTCTGAGTCCGCGCTCATTAATTAAAAGCGGCACTTTTTTCTCACTTTTCACATTGTAAAAGTAGTGGAAACCAGCAGGTGCCATAACGCACAAGAAGCACCTATCGTTAAGCTAGGAGATTCAACGATTCTGTTAGCTCGCAGGATTCCCGAATTTCTTTAACAACACTTCCGCGCCAACTATTGCCCTGGCGGAGTTAACCGTTGAGAACCTGATAAACCTTGAATTCCCCCCTCCATATCATCATCATAAAAGTAAAGAGCAGTGTCGAAAAACACCCCCATAGACGATAATAGATGATTTCTTCCATTTTCTCTCGCCCCAATCTCTCTACCCCACTCACTCAACTGACAACCACCCAGAGGAAGAAAAACACTAGCAACACCCCGAAAATCTTCAAAAACAACCACCGGTTGCTGGAAATGTGCGCGTAATACTTCAAGAGCTCCCTCTGTGCGCCCATAATGTTCATGTCAATGTCCTCCACATTCTGGTCGATTCTTTGGATCGTCTCGCCCTGTTCTGTTACCATTGTAGCCAACTGGGAAAACAAGTTACCCACCTCATTGATGGTAGCTTCGATCGTTTCCACCGCTGAATTGCGCAGCTGCAAATATTCGTTCGACTGCTCCTCCATAAGCAAAAGCTGTCTTGTTTGGTCCGGAATCGAGAGCAAATCGCCGGTTCCGGAGGAAGGAGTCTCGTTGGCCTCAGGCATAAGGTAGGGGTTTTCGCCTAGGTTGGATAGCAGGTTCAACCCGCCGTTTCCACTGGCCAAGTTGGGAGATTGTGTGTTTTGACGGAGGTTCGATGCTGCCAGTAAGAAGTTCTCCTTGCGAGACTTGTTTACTAGTTCGTTTTTTTGTCTGAGCTCAAGCACCGACTTGAACTCGCCACTGACATTTTTCATCTTCGAGTTCAACAAATTCAACACGTTTTTCAGGTACTGCGTGATCTGGGAGTCCACCTGGATCAGCGACTCACCTTTGGCATATTTCTGTAAGTTCTTGAGACTTTGCTCGATCTTGAAGATGTCCTGCTTGATGACATAAGTCAACTCGCCGATTTCTACGGGCCGGTCATCAAAAAGCGGCTTTCTCTTGGCTAAGAGCGCAAGTTTCAGCAATAACTCCGTCGTATGCGCTATATCCTTGGCAATCACGCTTGCTTGTTGGCTAAACTTCAGTTTTTTGCCGGGAGAAGGCCGCTGCTGCGGCGTGCCGACCTTGTTGATCTTATCGAAAGACGCCACACACTGCTGGAACTCATGGGTCCTGTTCTGGAGCGCCGAGGACATGGTTTTGGTGCGTTTGAGGTGTGTTTTGGGTGTGTTTTGGGTGTGTTTGGGCTTGTTTCACGTGTGTTTCAAGCTTGTTTCGCCTGTTTCTGCTTGTTTCTGCTTGTTTCGCCTGTTTCGCCTGTTTCGCCTGTTTCGCCTGTTTCGCCTGTTTCGCCTGTTTCGCCTGTTTCGCCTGTTTCTGCTCGTTTCTGCTTGTTTGAGCTTGTTTGAGCTTGTTTCTGTATGTGCTACCAAGCAAACCCTTCTTGTTTCGCTTGAACAGGCAAGACGGAAAATCTAATGAGTGCGTCTAAATAAAAGTAGAGAATAAACGCTTACTTCCGAGTTTGAAGAAGTTAAAGCTGTATGCGCTGGTGGGCTCAACAAGCGTGCGAATACGAGAGCCGCACTCAAGGTAAGAGGTCCAAAATTGCCAGGTTATCGACCAGCCGCTAGAATGTGTGCGTGTCCTTGCTTATGTACAGGAACCCCAGAATGGAGACAGGAACTTCAAGCTTTAGAAGAGAAAGGAAATGTAGAAGAGAAAGTGAAAAAATGAAGAAACACGGGGATGACGAAACAGAAAATGAAAATTAATAAGTAAACCAAGCAAATACAAACAGGTCGCAAATGTGAAACGGCTACGTGTCACCTCACTAAGACTACACCGAGAATGTAGTCAAATCAGTTGTTGTGTTCTTTTGAACTCAGACACTGACATCTGTTACTTGTTTCATTGGGCTTTGTTTCAGGATGACGGGTACGCACGACTGTCAAAAAGGAACTGCTTCTTTTTTTACTCTTTTTGTGCTTGTCTCGATTAGCTTGTATTATCGTTTTCTTTCTCTTGTGACGGGTCTACCCCGATAATTCGGACCACCCGCAGTATCTACACCCGCAGTATTTACACCCATATTTAATAATACTTCCACTATTCGGTCTTGTGATACGCTGGTTTATTTTTATAAGGGTGAAGAAGAAATATTTATGTGGCACAAAAGGGAATCAGCGAGCAGCATGATGATTGTATTCTTCGGCAATCTTGCATCGAACAGCGCAGGTGATTGTTTAAGTCGAAGCCTTGTTATGGTTTAGTAGGCTCTGAAAGAGCAAAGAAATGGGGCAATACAGAAGAACCCCACTTAATCGCAAATCTTACAACGCCTGATCTTAAATAATGTTCAAACTTTATCGATTCTTTCAATTTTAATATCTTTTCAATGAACCCGAAATTCCAAAAAAGCTTACTTCTTTTCTTTCCACTTTACGTATTATTACCGAAAGCCCAGATCGCAACAGTTGCAAAAAGACCTGTGAAAAATCAGATTTTGCTCTTCTGGAACCAAAAAAAAGGATCATGCATGAACTGTTTTTCACCTCACTCCACTTATATCTTAAAACCACAAAAAATAAGTTAAACTCGCAAATTCTTGAAAAGCTACTTTTTTTTTTTTTTTTTTTTTTTTTTTTTTTTTTTTTTGGCTGCAAGACATGTAGCGCGGCTGGCTCCACTGCAAAAGCACGCGAAAAGAACTGAGCGCTCTCTCCCACAATTCTCTCTCAGCACTCACACTTCACAAACTTCACCGTAAACCTCCTGCACATACCGCAAGAAAGACATCACAATAAGAGAAAGAAATACACCAGGAGGACAATTAGAGAAGTCAAATTTCCCCAGGCCATTTTTTTAACTATATCATGCCCTTGTGTTGTGGCCCTATGGTCCCGTGGCTGCATGGTCCCGTGGCTGCATGGTCCCGTGGCCCCATGGCCCTGTGGTCTGGTTCTCATGGCCCTGATGATCCCGATCATCACCCGCGGCGACCGTCCGAAAAGAGAAATATGACAACACTTGGCCGGCGTGCGCCAACCAATACTTATGGTGAGCTCCGCACCAGAAAACAAACAAGCGAGCACCAGTCACGGTTAGGGGCTTCTGTTTCAAATCCTCGCTATCGTTTCCCACCCATTCCTTGATAATTGCCATGAGAGAAATCGTACGTTTTGCACAATTTCGACTGAAAATGCCGATAACGTGACCACACTAGGCTTTGCCCGCTGAAAACCGATACATTTTGGTGTCTTTAAGTGCCCTTGATCCATCATTTAGACGCGAACTAGACACGCCCCTGACATGAAACTGTCCTGACACTGTCCTGACACATGTTGAGATTGCTCAAAACTTAATAAACAGGGAATCAGAAGATTTAAAAGTGGCTCCTGGCTGTTTCAAGCTGTGTCAGGCTGTTCGTTGTATCCAGATAAACTGGCAGCGGAGCTCAGGGTTAGCGCTGTGTTGATAGATGAGCAACACGCGGCGAAAACACGTCAGATTTTCTTCCCAAATGGCCCAAATGGGCCTAAGAATAATCAGAAGTCTTAATATGACACTGAAACAGCCCCTTGGATCCGCCAAATTGGTCGTGTTTACAGTCGCTGGCCCATGTTATGTCGCCCCTGTGGTCACGTGACAACATGCACTCATTCATACTAACACCCACTAGATTCATTTATCCACTGGTCAATGTGGTAACCAAATCGTACGTAAGAACATCACTAAACATCCAGATCGCATCCAGATCATTCCAGGACCTGATTACTAACCTTTAGGGTGCTGCATTTTGGGAAACTATCTGTGGAGAGCATGGCTTAGATAACAGCGGAAACTACCACGGCGATGAAGGGATCCAAAAAGCGAAATTGGACGTCTACTTCAACGAAGCTTCGTCTGGGAAGTACGTGCCACGTGCCGTGCTTGTAGACTTGGAACCGGGTACTATCGATGCCGTCAAGGCGTCGCGTATCGGCAATCTTTTCAGACCAGATAACTACATTTTCGGCCAATCTTCGGCAGGTAATGTGTGGGCAAAGGGTCACTACACTGAGGGAGCCGAGCTAGTGGACTCCGTTATGGACGTTGTGAGAAGAGAGGCGGAAGGCTGCGACTCTTTGCAAGGCTTCCAGATCACACATTCGTTGGGTGGAGGTACCGGTTCTGGTATGGGTACCTTATTGCTTTCTAGAATCCGCGAGGAGTTTCCTGACAGGATGATGGCGACATTTTCCGTGGTGCCTTCGCCCAAGGTGTCCGACACTGTGATCGAACCCTACAATGCGACTTTGTCTGTGCATCAATTGGTGGAGAACTCGGACGAAACGTTCTGTATCGATAACGAGGCCTTGTACAATATCTGCCAGAAGACATTGAAGTTGCCGCAACCGAGCTACGAGCACTTAAACAACTTGGTGTCGTCGGTGATGTCTGGTGTCACGACGTCGTTGCGTTACCCAGGTCAATTGAACTCCGACTTGAGAAAATTGGCAGTTAACTTGGTGCCGTTCCCCAGATTACATTTCTTCATGGTTGGGTACGCTCCATTGACGTCGATTGGCTCCAAATCCTTCAGATCATTGAGCGTTCCTGAATTGACTCAACAGATGTTCGACGCCAAGAACATGATGGCTGCGTCTGACCCAAGAAACGGCCGTTACTTGACCGTTGCCGCTTTTTTCAGAGGCAAGGTTTCCATGAAGGAGGTGGACGATGAGATGCACAAGGTCCAGACGAGAAACGCCGACTACTTTGTCGAGTGGATCCCTAATAATGTGCAGACCGCCGTTTGCTCCGTGCCTCCCAGAGACTTGGACATGTCTGCCACGTTCATTGGTAACTCCACGTCGATCCAGGAATTGTTCAAGAGAGTCGGTGACCAGTTCAGCGCCATGTTCAGAAGAAAGGCTTTCTTGCATTGGTATACGTCGGAAGGTATGGACGAGATGGAGTTCACCGAGGCCGAGTCGAACATGAACGACTTGGTAAGTGAGTACCAGCAGTACCAGGAGGCGAGTGTTGAGGAGGAGGAGGACGTGGATTACGGTGCCGAGGAAGCCCCTTTGGCTGACAACTTGGAGTAAGCGTGTGCGCTCTTTCATACTTCATTAAATAAAATATAATACCCTTTGTGTGATGATTGTCTTGTGTTTTGGGGCTTGAAGTGTCTACACTGATTTTCAAATATTGTGTCCGAATGTCGGGATTATCTATATTCGTATGTGGTGTGTACTGGAATGTTTCCAGATGACGCGTAATGAATGATTTGATATATCCAACAATATCCCGAATATCCCGAATGTCCCGAATACCTAGAGTATTCATCGATGTGCATAACCTTTATATCGAAAAGCCTTAGTTTCCTCTCAAAAAGTTCTTGACGAAGTCGTTCTTGTCCACAGCCCCATATTCCTCTTGGTCCTCGAAATACCGCAACACGTGACACTGTTGTTTCCAGAAGTTGATCAATTCCTGGAACTCCATCTGGCCCTTTGCATAGAGAATGTTGGTGACATTCAAGTCCTTGACAAACCGCTGTCTTTCGAATTCCTGTCTGATTTTCGTTTTCACGTTCGACACGGGCATGTCCAATTCATATAAGTTGGAGAATTCCTTGGAGCTCCGAATATACTTACGGTATAAATGAAGGACTCTCGTTCTCATGTCTGAATGTGTGAGGGACCTACGCGTGGTCTCGGCGAACTCCGTGGCAAGGGTCATGGGGATTTGTCAAAAGGAAAGTGAACTCAGTTAAAGGGTGAAGCAACACTTGTGCTTTGCAAATTGAGGCGGTTTGGTTGGTCAGATTCCGGGGTCGTGCACCAACCATAAACCATACAAGGCACTTATGCCGCCGCGACACACTCGCGCGTCTTCTGCAAGAGCCGCCCCAGTGGCTCCAAAAGCTTAATAAAGCGACAGAGTTCGAAGCATTCATCCCACTTTTGGTCGGTTTTGAGCATTTGCACGATTTCCATGATGATTTCTTGCTCGGTTTCGCCTAGTAGATGGGCCCTTTCGTCGTCAGAACTCTCGGGAGAACTGGCTTGATTGTGCTCCTTCTTGAAGTTGAGGTATATGTTGAGGTAGTTGTAGCATAAGTCCACGTTTTGCGAGCCGATGAGCTTGTTCATGAACTCTATGGGCGTGAGCTTCAACATATGGAAAAACCTGTCCCAGTAGTGCACTTCGATTTTGCGCAAGAAGTTGACGTAGATCGTGTCTGCTGAAGGACTAGCATTCACTAACCCACACACTGTCTCAAAGGCCCCCTCCGTATCGATATCTTCCAATTGCTCGAAAAGCAAAAGCTCGAGGCAGTAGGTGTAGTTGGCAAACCCAGAGTATTTTTCGTTCACCGCTGTCTTGCCGATATTGGCATCAAACAAGTCTCGATGGATGAACTTGTCCAAAATCAGTAACCGCCGAGGCGTGAGCTTCATTAGTAGATGGTCGTTCTTCCACCGAATCTGGTATTCGAACCCAGAAATACCAACCAGGCCACTTGTTTGGAACAATTGCATAGGAGCAAATCCGGAAGCTTGCGTTGAAACCGGCTTGAGCACTTTCCGTGGTTTCTCCGGTGACGTTTCCGCATGCTCAAACTCATACGTGTTGTCCAACAACTCTTGCAAGTCGTATGTCAAGACTTCATCGCCTTTAAACAAGGAAAGAAAGAGTTTCTGCGCATTGCCCTTAAAAGTAAGCGACGATACCTGGAATCTCTCCACGGCGAAATTGATTTTGATCAAGTCGTACATGTTGTTCGTTTGCGGATGGAGAGAATTAACGTTTGCCGAGGACAATATGGGTTCCAGGACTTGATTCTTCAAAAGAAAGCAGTCGCCGTCGTCAAGCAAAAATAGAAAGTGCTTATCCGTGACAACATACACGTGTTTCAAACACTCAAGCAGAAGACGATGTTTGATGCTGGAAAGAAAGATCGTGCGGCGGACCTTGATGGATATCTTGTGAGTTTCGGACACTTCTGCCGACGGCACGAGACGATCATGTGGACTGTTGATGTCGATCTCGATGATGATGATTTTCATGTCGTCCGTCACCAACGTCAATGTCTTGGCGGGCGACAGAGGAGTCCCGGACACCGCTGCGCAAACCACCTGGTTTTTGAAAGTATGGCGCCATGAAATGAGATCACTATCGAACTTGAACGTGGCGCCTCCGGCCCCGTACTTCGCCAGCCTCGTATTAAGAAGAATCAACTCGTCCACCATGAAATCGGAGGATGAAGGAGAGTTCGATTCGCCAAGCAAATCTTCTCTTTGCACCCTGTTCACCAAGAGCAAGTAGTCGTCGATCCAGATATGATCAACGACGTTCATGTGACCAATGATGTGGCTGTAAAAGTGGAACCAGTACACTTGATTGCACTCCAGGCCAAAACTGGTGGGGGTTGAAATGGCAACCTCTTGCCCGTACGAGAGCGACATCTGGTGGAACTTGTTGGTCCGAACGGTGAGTTTTCCTGTGTGTTTTTTCAGTGCCCGTTTCCGAGAAACCCCGTTGATGTGTTGCATTTCCCCAAGAAACTTCTGGGCAAATGGCGGCAAGGGAATTCGGACAAACGGGCCTGCTGCTGTAAGTTCAAGTTTGCTGATGTAGTTTTCGTCCATCAAAAGCGGCGTTTCCGCCGGGTGGTCCACCATTCCAACCAAATTTACCTTGTAGAGGGCGCTTCCAGTAGCATTGACGAGGTACAAGTTCCGGGAATTTGACGAAACCGCACAAAGGGAAACCTTGCAAAAATCAACCTTTTCTTGGGTACTCGTGGCGTGGCGTGAGCCAAGAGACGCCAACTCAGAGGCCACATTGGCCGAATCAAAGCGCACGGAGCCGAACTTGGAGTAGAGTTTCCACCAATTAGACACCAAATCGACACAATAGAAGAAGTCTCCGCACGGGGACCACTCCACGCTGAAGGCATGGCCGTCTGTGCCAGAATCGATATCGTTCACGAGGTGCAAATGTGGCGGTTTTCCACTGCCGCGTGCTAGCTTATATAGACGCACACCAGTCGGGAGTTTGAACAAGAGCAAATCCGATTGCGGGTTGAATAAGACTTGTTTTGGGTCAAAATCCAACTTGCCCACCACCACGTGGCTCAAGGCAATGTTGGGGCCCGCGCCGTCGTGGGCAGCGTCAAACTCAAGAAGAGACACCTCTCGGTGGGAATCCACATGCAAAAAGTAATTGTGGGCCAAATTGTACGCTAAAAGCGCCGTATCCACATGCCAGGGGCACTCCGAAAGCCGAACGGTGTCGCTCTTGAAGGAGCGCGTGTTCAAAACCTGGAGCTGGGTGTCGCCAATGACGAACACCAAGTTGTGAGAGTTCAGTTTGCACCAAAATCCCGAAATCGCCGCGGAAAAGCGGAGCACTTTGACTAGGGCTAGCTTCACGAGCGGCACAAAGCCGTTGCGCTGCTCGTCGTCAACAGAAGCATGTTCAAAGTGCTCTATGCTGGCCATATGTGACCTCAGGGACGAGCCATGAAGTAACGAAATGGTGGCCGATTTGAACATGCTGGAGAGCGAGTGTTTGGCGTTCGACGCCGCCATCGGGAGGCTGTTCTGGAGCACGTTTTCCGTGTTTGTGGCGTCAACCACCTCGTAGAGCAGCTTGCCCAAGCTAGCCGCTACGTGGTACACCAAAACGAAATTCCCTTGCGTCCGCACATAAACGTCTACCAGCGGGGTTTTTTCAAGCCACGCAGAGTCTACAGCCACGTGGCGAAGGCCTAGCTCGATACTGGAGCCATGAGTCTCAAGACACGCGGCAAGCCGGGTGTGCAAAGCCACCGGAAGAAGCGTGTTTCTGTCGTAAATTAGTAGAGAGGTGGAGGTGAGAAGCACCAACAAAGGCGTGTGAGGAATGGGCGCTAGCGCAGTTATTTGCGACGCCAATGCAAGCGGCACCAGGAGCTCCGGCGGCAGAGCAACCCACGCCATCGAAAAAATGACAAGAATGTGTTTTGGGTGGGAATTGTGGTGCTGAATAAAACCACCTGGAGATTAGGTGACGGGACTGGGGTACGTTATGCATGTAGGTAGTTGCGAACTTGCGGTGGGAGAATTAGGCAGCGACTAGATAAAATCGATACCGCGCTCACGTAGGTAGAACTGGAGTATAGCCTATGATGGGTATTCTAAAAAGATAGGACAATTATAGGAGAGGAATATTCAGTCATATCCTGAAGCTAGCTCAGCTTCAGCTTCAGCTTCATCAAAAGAAGGTCAGCACATTCGGCTACACATCCTATGAACCAAATTATAGATGAAGGTAATACAGGTGTAAATAATCATATGGACTGCTGTGGGAAGACTGAAGCTTGGAAGGGAAGTGCGGAGGGTGGGAGATTTCCAGCTTGAGCCTTTTCAGATCTTTCGATTCTCTTTTCTCTCTTTTCTCTCTTTTCTCTCTTTCCTCTCTTTCTCAGTTTTGAAATGCCTCCGAGTACTCCATATCACGAAGTGAACAATTTGCTAAATCGTTCAAAGCTTCTAAATTTTTTCTATACTCCACTATTTCAGCACAGACCTTGGGGAAAGAAAAACAGGATGAGGGTTAGACAAAAACCTTTATTCTATCTATGAGAGGGACTTTCTGGTTTCAGTCACGATTAGTACTGTTATCTTTGTACAGTTACAAGGACCTGCTTCCATTGTGAGAGAGATCGTTTTTTCGATTAATGTCTCGTGATAATCTAGATTGTTTCTCGCTAAACATTGATAAGTTTGAATTGCTTCAACTTTTACAACCTTCTTGCAACCTTAACAAACTTTTTTGGAACTTCACTGATTATTTTTTGTTCATTGAATGGAATTGTGGTGTGCTTTAAAAGCCAACCAATTTGCACCTGACTCCTTAATTATGGTGCGCAGCCATTTAACAGCCAATAACCACATAGCTGCAAATTACTGACGATCAACACTATGTTAACAGCCACTTAACAAACACGCAAAGCCAGATTTATGTTCTCGGATTGAAACACATTTATCAACTTAAATGCATTTTCATAAATTAAAAACCATAAGAGCACGGAATAGGAGTAAGTTACTATAGCGTTAGATCAAAGTTCCAATCAGCAAGCAGAACAATACCAGTTTACGGCCTTCAACACGTTCAATCTGAGACTTGGTTGAAGCAATCGAATCTGGCTCAGAGAGGTCACCGGCTGCTTCTGAACTCAAATAAGGAATGAATTTCGGGGGCCAAAATACGGGTTTCAGGGGGTTTCTTCTCATTGCACTTTCAGAAAGAAGGTGGATACTTAGTTGGTACTGATTGAGGGGTCAGGTCACCGGAGTGGTCTTTGTTCTTCCATTTTCAAGATAATTATCACCAGTCTGGAGCGCTAACTTCCAATACTGGTACCAGAAACTTCCACTTCTTCATGTTCAGCATAACCAGCAACAGAAAAGCAAACGTATCTCTTTCCCGACCTCCGGCTTTGACGAAGATCGTTTCAGTGGCCGATGCATAAACTTTCTGGAAGTACAACACATTATCTTTACCGAGATTTCCATGAGCATAAAACAAGCTGAAGTCTGCTGTGGTCTAACCGAGAACGTGCTCTTTAGATATAGAGACCACTCTTTGGGGAGGGTCCTTGACTCATTAAAGGCTTTGGCACCAGTGGTGATTGAGATTCTAGGGCTTTCAAGTGTATCATTTCGATAGTAGTACATCACTTCCTTAGTACAACGTCGCCATAGTGGAACATTTCCATAACTAGTCGTCATCACTACAATGATAGTAAAGTACTGTGCATCAGAAGCAGATCAAACCGTACTCGTAGGTAGTCCTTACCATTACATCAATACTACATCAATAATACATCAATAATACATCAATAATACATCAATAATACATCAATAATACATCAATAATACATCAATAATACATCAATAATACTTGATAGTGCAACAATACTGTAATAGTTTAATAGTACATCAATAGTGTCAAGAATATTCCCACAATACTTCAACAATAATTAAGGAAGACTGAACAATAAATCAATCTTATTTCAACAATAAATCAATCTTATTTCAACAATAAATCAATCTTACTTCAACAATACATCATCGTAACAGTAGGCTCAACCACTAAGCTCTTCTGATGCTAATACTAATGATGCTACTGATACCACAAACCACCGCATACAATATCTTCCACCCTACTTTTGCCTCAGGACAACGATAAAAGGAAAAGATAAAACAGCCAAAAAACTACCGGAAACCTCCCCAGCCATAGCATCGGCTTGGACTACCATCTACACGAAGAACCCTTTAGATACGTGCGTTTATTTGTACATTAGATAAAAAAGATAGCATAAGCCATGCAAAGATACCCTCGCGGAGACAGCCACCAGTCTTAACGGTAAGACTTCTGGAATCTGGATCTGGCACCACGGCCACCAAACTTCTTTGGCTCCATTCTTCTCGAGTCGGCAACCAACAACGTCTTGTCGTAAGAGGCAAAGATCTTCTTGAGCTCGTTCTTAGAAGCCTCGTCAACGAACTTCTGGTGGTAGGCAACCAAACCCTTAGCAATTGCCTGTCTGATGGCGTACACCTGAGACACGTGACCACCACCAGTCACCTTAACTCTGATGTCGATGCTGGCAAACTTGTCCAAACCGGCCAAAGTCAAAGGCTCGTAGACCTTGAAGCGGAGGATCTCGGGTTGCACCAAAGTGATTGGCACACCGTTGACCTTGATCAAGCCCTTGCCGGACTTGACGAGGGCGACGGCAGTAGCGGTCTTTTTCTTACCGAAAGTCTGAATGTTAGTACGAAATAGAGGGAGGGGAATGGAAGGAGATGGGGAAAAGGGCCATTGTGCGTTTAAGCACCTCGACTTAGCGGGCATTGAACAATAAGGGGCGTAAGGAGACTGAAGGAGAAAGGTCATAGAAGAAGCCAGGTATGGCCGTGGACATATTGGTGGTCGGGTCACGACCAGATTCAGGCCACCATGGTCTTATATGGCCCATCCGTTGTTCAAGCCTAGATCTGGTCACGAACTACTCCCTGGAACTCTGTCGCTTCCCATATAGACCTGCTCTCGTGGCGCTCTCATGGCCCATATAATCAAAAGTATGAAGAACGAAAACAAACGCCTGTAACTCATGACGCATATGATCCAATGGCCCATTCCCCGTGAATGATCATGGCCCAAGAATCTTCACTTGTCGGGTCTATCCCTGCAAGAATCTCCCATAGCTCGAAGCTAACGCTTTTTGTCCCGTTGAGCCCATTCAGCATAACATACCTGGACAGATGGAGTGGACATCTTGATGAAGAAAATAGGTACTAGTGAAAAATCGTGTGCCTCCACTAGGAAAAAGTTTTTTTTTTCTCACTCGCAGCCGCGAACCACCGGCAGCAGCGTGGTGCGGTAGGTGGTAGAGTGGGCCGCCTGCACAAAGCCCTAGGTTCCAGCTTTACATTTTTTTGCAGAGGTGTCTTGTGTGCCGGCGCAGATGACAATTCCCATGTCACGTGACCTGCCCTCACCGTCCTCGTCTTATGGCGTGGACAGGACCGCGGCCGCAGACAAGGGCAGAGGAGGCTCTTGACGGACATCGGCTATATGCAGTACAGGACTGAGGGTTACCGCCAGTGCGACGGCCGGTTACGCGGCAATCACGTGTGCGCGTGACTGCGTTTTCCTCAGGTGTCAGGCCTCAGCCCTCAGGCCGTCTTCTCCCCCACCGCACACCTCACTCACGCACTCTACTTCCTCTGTTCTCACCTCCCTCAGTACCCAACCACCATCCCTGGCCTGGACCTGTGTGCACGCCCGCGAAAAAAAAACCCACCCGAAAATTTACCGCTTCGTCGCTTTCTTTTCCTTTCACCTAC
Source organism: [Candida] golubevii (assembly GCA_030582695.1). Classification (NCBI taxonomy): domain Eukaryota; kingdom Fungi; phylum Ascomycota; class Pichiomycetes; order Serinales; family Metschnikowiaceae; genus Metschnikowia; species [Candida] golubevii. Next base: position 24,081 of record JAJMGV010000073.1, read on the forward strand.
ACCGGGACTCATAAACATAGCAAAATGGCCATCTCTAAGAACCAACCCTTGTTGAAGAACCATTTCAGAAAGCACTGGCAAGAACGTGTCAAGGTTCACTTCGACCAGGCCGGCAAAAAGGTCGCCAGAAGACAGGCTAGATTGGAGAAGGCGGCTAAGGTTGCCCCTGCTCCTGTGGACGCTTTGAGACCTATTGTCAGATGCCCCACGATCAAGTACAACCGTAAGGTGAGAGCCGGCAGAGGGTTCACGTTTGCCGAGGTCCGTGCTGCGGGGTTGACGCCTAAATACGCCAGAACCATTGGTATTGCCGTTGACCACAGAAGACAGAACAAATCGGAGGAGAAGTTCGATGCCAACGTGGCCAGATTGAAGGAGTACTTGTCTAAGTTGGTTATTTTCGACAAGAAGTCGAAGGCTGACGTTGAGCAGATCAAGACGGCCGCTGCCTTCCCAATCAAGGCTGTTTCCACCGAGACGACTACTGCTGCGGTCAAGGAGCCAGAGCAAAGTGCCTACAGAACGTTGAGAATCGCCAGAAATGAGAAGAAGTACTGGGGTATCAGAGAGAAGAGAGCCAGAGAGGCTGCTGAGGCGGAGGCCGAGAAGAAGAAGAAGTAAGTGGTGCGGTCGGCTCTTTGTTGTATATTTCATACGTAGGAGTAATCATACTGAACAGGTAATTGAGAAGAGAGTAGGGTGGACAGAACGGTGTTCACGCAGTAATTTTGTCTTCGGGTACTCTACCAATAATGTGGCGTCTTTCCGTCGTCACTTTCGTCAGATTCACTTTGCTCCTTTTTCACAGCTTCAACTCTCCAAGTAATCTCGTTCATGCTTCGTACTCGTCTTTCTCTCCGACCAGTCTCGCCTAGTCTGCTTCTCTTTCTCTGAATCATAAACTTCGTGTTCATCCCACTATAACTCTGATATCTAGATCCTTCTTCCATCATTCCCCTCCGTCTCTTACTCTACACTTCTACATTCCCATTTCAGCCAAACCGATGGTGTTTCAGTATACATTATGAACATTAGATGCGTGAAAAAACAGCAGCACGATTAGTCAAACAAACCGAAGCCCATGTCGTCATCGGACTCTTCCTTGGCTTCCTCTTCCTTCTCTTCAGCAGCAGCCTCCTCGGCAGCACCGCCAGCAGCGGCACCAGCACCAGCAGCACCAGCGGCAGGAGCAGCAGAGAAGTTGAAGAAGAAGTCCTTCAAGTTCTTGCCCTCCAAGGCCTTGGAGAAAAGGTCGGCCCAGATAGGCTCGATCTCAACATTGGCAGTTTGCACCAACGTGGCCAATTTGTCCGAGGAGATCTCGACGTCGGCGTCGGCCAAGATCAAGGCGGCGTAAGACAAAGCGGATTCAGTAGACATGGCGAACTAGAGATAATCAATTTAAGCAATAGGCAGACTATTCTTAGTTTTGAATGGTTGTGGAAGAGGTTAGAGTGAAGCAGCGATGTTGAGGTTTTTTTCGCCCACGCGGGTGCGCGCGGAGAAGCGAGTGGTCACGTGCGTGAGAGGGGGAGCCAGGGCTTCAGCCCGGGGTGGGACGGGGTCCCCGCGCGCAGTTGCACCAGCCGTGGTTGCACGGGGCTTGGTAGATTTTGCAGCCATTCCAAAGCGAGTGCCGATCCAAAGCGAGTGATATTCTTGGTCAGGGAAATAAAAATCGTTCATATGAAGCCTGGAATAGTAAGCTTGATCTTGTTTGGGCGGGCGGGATTTGAGTTTCCATCAGAGGACTGATGTTGATGAGGCTCGTTATTTTTTCGGATTTGAGTATATAACTAGAAAGTCATACCAGCGATGGAAGTGAAGACCGCTGTGTAGTTGTTGGAACAAGTGCTCTAGAATGTGTGAACCTTTGGGCACCAATCTATTCTGTTTTTGTTTTTGTTTGTTTCTCTTCTTTTCTTTTCCTTTTTTCCTTAACAAATTAGCCTCATCTTCAATCACCTTACAATGGTAATCTCAACTGGATAACAGAGATCTGCGCTCCTAAACAATAACAAAAGTTTACTAGCATTATATTTTTAAGCATCGCTCCTTCTGCTTTTCTCAACTTGAACTATTCTTCACCTTTTTTAAATCCTCTACTGCATTTATACCATTGAGTATTCTTATACAGTAGTTACTGAACCTGGAGTAACTGCTTCCTCGGGTATCTCTTTCGTGTATTTATTTCACCTTCGTTTTTATTGCTTGACGATTATTCAATGGAAATTATATTTATATTACTTCAGTTTCGTTTCAGGCCCACCATAGTGACGGGTTATGCCGAAATATTCATATGAGATTATCGTAAGAACTTTGCGTCGCTCGGTGTCGGAGATTAGGCATGTATACATCGAAAACGCTATAACTATATAGATGCTGGGTTTGCTATTTCAAGTGAAAAAAATCTGGCCTTTTTCTGTAAACCGTTCAGTATATTTTAGTCTAGATAGGGGAACCCTTTGACTTGACAGAAACTGTTTTCACCACAATGTACAAAGCCTAAATGCTGTTCTAATTTAGGGTCGCTTCTTGTTGATACTTGATAATTTGTCCTCGAAAAGGTGAAGAAGGCGAGAGAAGCGTCTAGTGAATCTGCAGTGCTTCACTAACTACGGCTCGTCTGTTCTCAATTGGGGGCACTATCTTTACTAGCTCTTTGGAAATATTATTATCCTCAGTAAAGCTTTCAATTATCAAACCATCGTTCTTCCATATGGTGTGTTCTCACATTTGGGACCACGATCTTCGGCAATAGAAAATTCCACGAAACTATTCCACGAGAAAAGTCGAAAAACATTGAAATAGTCAAAGATGCATCAATAGATATGGACCTCGCTCTTGTCGCTCTTGAAGTTTCCCAATATAACACTCCGCTTACTCCAGATTATGTTCTCTTTCGCGGACCCCAAAAGTTTTAGGTATAGAGGTATAAACCCGTATCAAAATAAATACATTGTTTTCGGTATTAGGACGATTACACTCTCGCCCCAATCCCAAGCTTTTCTTCGTACTTTCTTCACCCATCACCAACTTCTTTCTCTTCATATCCCTTCCATACTGTCGCGTCGCTCACAATAGTTCAAATACCAAGGCTTTGTCCACCGACGTATCCTCTTACCATAAACGATAAACGGGATACACCCGCCCATGATAAAAAGCGTGAGTACCGCCAACACAATAAACGTGCTAGTATTGCCCATATCCGCTAGCCAGTATGAGCACGCAAACGAAAACACACACCCATACATATTGTTCACCACAGACACCCCAGCCATCATTTCAATCACCATATCCGGGTAAGCGTCCATCAAGTAGCCCATGGAAACATCACCTGAAGAACCAAAGCCCACACCAATAAGCACAAGACCGAAATACGTTGGAAACCAGGCCCATTTCTGGTCGGCGCCGATGGCAAAAAGAACAAGCCCCAAAGGCGTGAGTACAGCCGGCAACACAAGAAAATAAAGACGGTACTCTGCTTCCTGAACCCCGCCATTTCGCTTGGCCACCCAGAGGGTGAACCAGTCGCTCAAAACACCGGCATAAACACACCCAATCACCGCTCCGATAAGACAAGGAACGTTCAAAAGCGCCACGCGGGTGTCGCCAAAGTTGTACGGCGGCTCGTAATATTTATCGTCTTCCACGGTGAGATAAAACGTCAAGAGCGCGTCTTGCATTCCCCAAACAAGGCCTGAAAACAACATGGGCGGGAACAAAAACACCCGGAAGAGCAAAAGAAGCCGTCTCAAGTACTGCGTGAATCCGCTCCCTACCACATTTGGCGCCTTGGTTATTAGCGCCACCAGCTTCCAGTAGCTGTATTTGGGGTCGCTTCGTGAGGCTTCAGGGGCTTGAGAAAGCTCCAAATCGTTGTTTTCGTTGTTTTTTGCCGCCGAAGACTTGGCGGAGAGAGACTCGGGGTGTTGGGGAGTTTCTGAGTATTTAGTCTCGGCTTTATCTTCAGCTTTTACGCCGGCTTTTACTCCGGCTTCAACTCCGGCTTTTACTCCGGCTTCAACTTTGTCTTCAGCTCCAGCTTCAACGCCGGCCTTATTTTCTGCAGCTTTCCAGCCTTTCCGGTCGAACATGGTCTCGTTCATCCCAAACACAATCGCCACCAATAACCCACCCGACACAAAAGCAGCTATCCATCCAACCCACACATACCCTGCCCCCTTGACTATAAACCCCGCAATCAATGGACCCAAGTACGTGCCCACCGAAGTGGCTAGAATATACACCATCAACACGCTTCCAAGCTGGTGCTGGAAGTACATATCAGTTAAGGAAAGTTGCACGTGGGCCTCGGCACAAGCTTCCGAAGCACCGACAAATATCTGCGACCATATTCGGTCGGACGGGGTTTTGCCAAGGGCAAACCAAACGGCACCCAAAAGCCCAACAAAAATACAAAGCACATACGAGATCTTGCGGCCGTACAAGCTGGCGACAGGTGTTAGCAAGAAGGTGGTCCATCCAATAGTGATGAAAAGAACCCCCGCACCAGAATTCGTCACCTTGTAGCTGATGTCAAAAAGATTATTGAGCGAGAGCTGGGTGGCAGAAGCATCGTTTGACGTTGCCGCAGTGAATCCGGTGATTGCTGCTAAAAGAAGAAAGTTCAAGAGCTTTTTTCTCCGACACCAGTTCAACGGATCGTTGACGGAATCGGTCGGCTGAGGTGCAAGAACAATATCGTCCTTATTCACTCGCGAGCCACTTTTGCCGGTTTGTGCTGAACTAGAGTAGATGTTGCTAGTGCCAGGGATGAACTCGGCATTCAATAAGGTGGTGATATGACTGGAGTTCTCGCCGGTATTGGTCATGGTGTGGGGCTTGATTAAATTTGGACTTTTGCTTTGATAGATATAGTTTGTTGATAGTTGTAGATTGGGTGATAGTTTTGCTGATAGTAATAGCGGTTTTTATTGAGTCACTTGACCAATAATCTGGCTTAACTTGAGTCCAAGCTAACGCCCTGATCCGGGGACGTTTTATAAATCGGATGTTATAAATCTTCAGTTCCGAAACGGCTTATCACCATGTTCCGAAAGTAATAAAAGGGAATCCCTCCAGAAAAGTTTAGATTGACAATATATTGTAGTCAATAGTCTATATTGATGCCCGAAAATCAAAAAAATCACCGACCAGGAGAGACGTAAATGCGGATACTCGAAACCCCACAAAACTGCCCAAAGCAGTCACATATTCGGCTTGAACTTACCTATTGGGAATGTTTACGATGTCGTTTTACGGTGGCTGGACCGGGCCATTCCGAAAACAGTAAGACTACCGAATTTCACCGCAACTTTAGGAGAAAGAACTCCAAAGCAAGAGTAATTAGAACGTCTTTTCTGCGTATTCTTAACTCGCCAGGTTGGAAGTGTAAGGTTTCTATGAGTTCGATCACTGCGAAAGAATTTGAGCACCCCAAAAAGAGGAAAAAGGGAAAAGGAAAAAGGAAAAAGGAAAAGTGGATAGTATAATAAGTTTTTTTCACACAAGAGAAGTATTGTTTTACTAGCGGCTGGAGATGATAGACTACGTGTTCGTGTAATATCACCAGCTTCATATAATTATCGAGAAGTGAGGCGTCAAAAATCGGCTTTCGCAACATCATCGTCTTCATATGCGGGGAAAGATTTGACTGTTTTTGGAAGGTCGTAAGGATGACCTCAACCGAAACTATTACTCATTCGAAAGAATATCCTTATGCCTTTGAGTTGCAAATTGCCATTTGAAAGGTCATCATAAATAAAAAAAACATCACGTAGATTTGAAAAGATGTCTATGTGAAGTCGTTCATTAAAACCAAATGTCCCAAATAAATCTCACCTCGTCAAAGCTAGTTTATCCCCAAAGAAAAGAAAAGGAAAGAAGAGAAAGTGTGAATAGATCCACTGATCCTATTGACCGCCGAAACTCCGGCCATCATTTCATACACTATATCAGGAAAACCAAAACCAAAACCAAAAAAAAACACACCAAAAAAAACACACCCAAAAAAAACACACCCAAAACAAAAACCGAAATATCTTGGTAACCCGGCTCTGGCCTATTCCAAAGGATGAGGCCCGAGGGCATAAAACTAATGGAACCCTCAAAAAGTGTAAGCGATACTCTGCTGTTTATACTCCACCATTTCTTGCCATGCAAACAGTAAACAATCACTCAAACGGCATAAACATGCCCACTCACGGCATCTATCAAGCCCGCAACATTCATGAGTGCAACTTGCGTGGCTCCATAATTTGAAGGGTATTGTAATACTTTTCGTCTTCCACAGTAAGACAAGACGTCAATAGTGCATCTTGCACACCCCAAAAACGTCATAATAAGGAATAGATTGCCGGAGCGAAAAATAGCAAAACTCTCGAGAGAGTAAAAGACGTCGCTTGAAATACTGCTCGGTTCCGAGCCCCACCACGATTGCCGCCTTTGTAACGAAACCATGGTAGTTTTGGTAGGTTTTCCGGACAAATCCGGTGTCATTGATGGCAAATACTATCGCCACCAAGAGCCCCAAAGAAATTAAACCGCCATTAACCCCGTGTCCTTATAAATATGACTTTTAGCTAAATTGGCTTAACGAATGGATCATTTGATGACTTTTGACGTAGTTTTCATTTAGTCTGTATTACGAATAGGCTTTAGGAGTTATCGAGAATATAGCACGCGAGCACGGATATCCTGGAATAAATGTGACGAATTTCGTATCGAGCAAGAACGCAAGAACGCAAGAACGCAAGAACGGGTTCTTTGAATGCTTTGACAGAAGGAAGCAGGTCTCACTTTGATTAGCTCCGAAATAAAACAAAAGTTTATGCCATGTGGCTCGATAAGACCACCGATCGTTTTGACATGATATTCTGTTTTCTTAAGGCAACGAGTTCGTTTTGCGGAGCGTTCCCCAAAATCGTACCGACTCAAAGAGCTCATTGAGAGAGGTGAAGTAGCAGTACTCTGGTTTTTACATAGATATTTAGGCCTAGGAGTTTAGTAGAGCAAAAGGGACTTGTAGACAAGCTAAATCAAGTTCGCAGCTGCATTGGGAAATACGATTTTATGGTGTGTTGCACGTTTAACAAATTAAGCTAGGCCCCAAAAAAGGTTCATTGGTCAAAAGAATGGAGCGGGCGCTATCACGGGAACAATTCTGTGTCTACATGGAAACGAAAAAATAGTATATGTCTTTTTTAGTTAAACTCGTTGATTTACTTCATAGCGATGGTGTTGATTATCAAATATTTATAGTGCTTTTCGCAAACCTAATCTCTTCTTCATTCAATGCACGAAATAACTAAGTGAAAATAGGAAACACTTCTTCCACCCTACTCATCTCAAACCAATACAATAAATCTCGCAATCAAAGGGCCTGAGTCCATGCTTATATATTTATATATAATATGGCCAAGATTTCGACTGCTGAAGCAGATCCTTTCTGATGCTGGAAGTAAACTTCGGTTTTAATTGCTGAACGTGTCGGGCCATGCTTTAAAGCACCCACAGAGCCAGATCAGATTGTTCCCAAGAACAGCAAAAATACAAAATATATACGCTACTTAGCTCTCGTACAAGCAGTTCCTTCTAGCAACATAACGATATGTGAAATTACCATTTACACATATAAGTATTTGGAACCACATAATATTCGCACAGAGTCTTTTTCGTTCCTCTTTATCTCTGTCAGGGTTCTTATATGCTTTTGATGTGCCTCGGGGCGTTATTTCGGGGTGACAGATCCATCAACTGGTGAATCTATAAATGCTCAACAAGAGCTGGGGCCGCTTTGCGACAATTGCCACAAACGTGGCCATATACGTGCTAAGTGCAAAACCGTGATCTGCCACAAGTGTGGTGTTGTTGGAGACCATTATCTTTTCTTTTTTTTTTTTTGGCAATAAAAATACTCCTGAACCGGTGTTTATTACATTGTATCTGACTCCATAACGTTTTTTGAGAGAGTTGGGGTGGCCCCTGTGAAAACTGAATCCTGTAAGAAGAAGAGATTTCCAAAGTTTACTGTTTCTTGCCAATTAGGCGGATCGTTGATTGAGTCCGACGCAAGAGAGACAAGAAATGCATTATTCGTGGCTCAGGGCACGATTTTCTTCAGCAGGAATGAAGTCATTTCTGGTCGAAGTTTATGGAAAGTATTTGTCCTACATTTCCGCCCCTTGTGCTATTATGATTTGGCAGAGACGGGTAATTGAAATGATGCCAATATCAGAAGATTGTGATTGTGATGATTTGGAGTAGTTAGGCGCTAGGTTTTATCCACCGAGACAGTTAGTTAAGAGGTATCAATTAGTCTAATATAAAGTAACGAAAAGAAAGGGAGAACCCGCCATAACTCTTTATCTTGAACTTCTCTCGGGAACTCCTCTCGGGCGATAAGTACAAACATGGGGATCCCTCGGAGAGAACAGATAACAAGAGTCTGAGAAATAGGCCCCGAATAGCCCATTTGTTCAAGCCCCCTAGCGGCCCAAACTCAAAATCGTTAAGAAATCCACCTCAAATCAGGGCTTTCAAATCGGGCCAGTAAAAGCGAAATCTCGAAAATCAAAAGAATGGTATAAAAGTTTTGGGTGCAACAGGCTCTATTCTGGGAGATAAGCCGCGGGGTTCCTGCTTCGAGTTGCCATTTCTCAAATGAGTATATTCTGCCATGCGAGAAAAGGCTCAAATTAAAACAAGAAATTAGGTCGGACTCTTGATTTCGTGACTTGGTCATGGAATTCACGCTTAAGGAGTGCTAAATTTGCAGGTCATTCTTCCAGAGTAAAAAAGGCTGAAGGTAAGAAGAATTCAAAGATAAGAAAACGGATGAAATGAAATGAAGTATACGAGACCAATCAACATGATGGTCGCGATCTTCACTTGCCCGTCTTTTCCGTCATATCAACCTTACTCATTTGATGAGTTTCTGAATCTGATGACATTTCCGTTCAGGGGCTACCATGGATAATTTACACTGGAACCAGACCACCAAAAGTTTTGAGTACGACAAGATTCATTCAGAGTCAGCGTCCCCATTGTTAAGTTATGCAAGAAAGCAAGTAATTTGTCCAAGCCTTTGTTGCACTGAAACTTAAAGTCCGGTGGATCTAGCGGAAGGGGCCAGGTAAAACAGGTTCTTTCTGATCTAATCAAAGCTGTGCCCGACTATAAAAAAAGAAAAGAGAAAACCGAAGAAACAAAGGTGATGTTTCGATTTTTACCTCTTGTTTTCTTTCCATTTTTACACTTCTTGCTCTTGCTCCAGCATCAATTCCACCCCTGTTCGCTAATGTGGGGTTTGCTTGCGCACGACAGGCGTGGCAACTGCGGGCTGTCAAATTTCATGACAGCAAGGCTGAAACAACCGTGAAGCAAGCCAATGGAAAGAAGAACAGAAAGAAGAGCATGAGTAAAGAACAAGCAAAATTCCGCCCCAGCTAGCCCATCCAAAAGCAGGAAAACGGACATTTTTGAAAATGCCTTCGATTCGATCTTTCTGCATGGCACACTGTTCGATTACCATTCAGCCGTTCTAATTATCTAGGCACCTCAGAAAAATCGTGGTGTGAGTTATAAGAAAGGGAAAAAGTGCAGAAAGTGCAAAACAAAAACGACCGAAACGTCAATTCGTGCTTTTTTCCTTGCCTTTCGTTGTCTCTCGTTCTTTTTTCATTAGGTTCCCGCTCCAATCTATAGTTGGAGACACTTTGAACTTTTTACTTTTCGTAAACTTTTCACTTTTCTCCACGTTGCAACTTTTATACCAAGTCTCGAAAACGCACCCCAAAGCCCTGGTGCGGGCCAGTGGTACATAACTTTTGCTCTCCGCGAAGGCAATTTAAATTTAACAATCGGAAGCATGAAGAGGGTGACGGAGTTGCAATCAAAGACAAGAAAAAAAAAAAAAGGTAAGTCAATAGAACTAAAAAAAGAAAGGGGGAAAAAGACGAAGCAAGACAAAGAAAAACCCACCTTCCACATGGTAGTTGTACGACTCTCACATATTTCACACCCTCATGTTAAGGTCTCTTTTAAAGCCCTTAGATTTCGGAGGACCTCGAAATCCGTTTGACATTCCGCTCGTGTCGTGACATGTGCATCACCAAGAACATGATGTCATGATGAATACTCTACACACTAAAACGTAAAGCTGAAATAAATCCCACGTTTGCTTGGAACAGGCTCCTTTCTTTAAGCGAGATGCCTCTCTGTTCAGGTGAAACTTTAGTGGGTTTCATAGCTCGTCTCGTGGTAGATGTAAGGACTAGCAGTGGAATGGGAAAGACCGGACGGTTTCGTGATGTCAATAGGCAAAAGAACAAAACTCATTCAAAACTCATCCAAAACTCATTCAAAACTCACCCCAAACTCACCCAAACTCACCCCAAACTCACCCAAACTCACCCCAAACTCACCCAAACTCACCCCAAACTCACCCAGACGTACCTTATCTTTCCTCAGGACATGCCCGGCTGCCTTGTTTCATTTACCAGAATTACATTGAACAATAGAAAACACTAAAATTGCGGGAGTGAAAAATGACTCTTGGCGGCGAGACTTGGGACAATCTGCAACAATAGGTGGTGCACACAATTCAAGACAAGGGCACAAAAAAACAAACAAAGAAGCCAAGTAAATGGCCAGCAGCGGTAGGTAGAGCACAAGCTTACTTTTAGGGCGAAGTCGAGGAAAATCCTGGGAATGGGTAGCATTCTCGGTAGCATTCTCGTGTCTTGTTTACATTCAAACACGAGAACGACTGGAAGCTGTCTTGAGATAGAGTAATTTCCAGCACATAACGACAGCGCAACAGAGGCAAGAAAAAAGGTATTTGGCTATGTGCACGACTGGACGCACGCATTGCTCTGTGTGCAGCATGTGCATGGGCATTCTGCAGTACATGCAGCGTTAATTAATCACGCGGCGCTCGGCTGCTATTTGCAATTCCATCGCTGGGAGCGTTTGTGCCTTTATAAGAGTGCCTGTTTGCCCGCCGTTTTCTGATGTTTCTCTTTTTCCCCGCAAGCTGTCTTTTGTCGTTGGTATTAGTTTTTTCTATCTTTGGCTTGATTTCCTCGAGCTTTAAAGGGTTGCTTTTCTGTTTTTGCTTCGCTTAAGACACTATTCGCTTGATTACATCATGAGATTTGCTTTCTCTCTATTATCGCTTGCTACTGCCATCACGGCGTTAACTGTACCGGAAAAACGCTTTGACTACGAAACACAAAAAGTCCAGGGTGTTAACTTGGGCGGCTGGTTTGTTTTGGAGCCTTACATCACTCCTTCCTTGTTCCTTGGTTACAATGAAGAGGCGGTTGATGAATACACCCTTACGAAAATACTCGGAAAGGAACAGGCCACCAGCATCTTGGAACTGCATTGGCTGTCGTACTACACAGAGAAGGACTTTGAAAACATCGCCAGAGCTGGCCTCAACACGGTGCGGATTCCAATTGGATACTGGGCGTTTGCCCGCCTTGACGATGACCCATATGTTGACGGCCAGGTGAAATACTTCGACATGGCCATCGAATGGGCCAGAAACCATAAGTTGAAGGTGTGGGTGGACTTGCACGGAGCGCCCGGGTCGCAAAATGGCTTCGACAACTCCGGGCTCCGGGACAAGCTCGAGTACCAGACCGACACCAACATCGAGCTCACGTTGACGGTGTTGCAGATGATTTTCGACAAGTACGGTGCGGAGGAGTACCTGGACGTGGTGTCGGGAATCCAGTTCTTGAATGAGCCCCTTGGTCCTGCTTCAGACATGAACCAGCTCAAGAACTTCTACCATTGGGCGTACAAAAACGCCCGTTCCGTGACGCAGAACACGCTTGTGATCCACGACGCTTTCCAGGACTTCAACTACTGGAACGGGTTCATGACCCCACAGACGGGTCACTACAACGTCGTGTTGGACCACCACCACTACCAGGTGTTCAGCCAGAAGGAGTTGGAGCGGTCCATCGACGAACACATCGCGGTTGCGTGCAGCTGGGGCGTGGGACCCAAACACGAGGACAAATGGAACGTTTGCGGCGAGTTTTCCGCTGCCCTTACCGACTGTGCACTCTGGCTCAATGGTGTTGGCAGAGGCGCCCGGTGGTCCGGAGACTACGACCACTCCTCGCTCACCAACTCGTGTTCCAAGTACACCAGCGACAACGTGTGGACTCCGGAGTACAAGGAGGACGTGCGTAGATACATTGAGGCACAGCTTGATGCCTACGAGCAAACAGGTGGCTGGATCTTCTGGAACTGGAAGACCGAGGACAACATTGACTGGGACATGGCCAGACTCTTGGGCAACGGTGTGTTCCCACAGCCATTGAACGACAGGAAGTACCCTAACCAGTGTGGGTTTTAAAAACGACGGGGAGACGGAGTACGGGGCCTTACGAAGAAGATAAGGAGAGAAGAAGAGAAGAAGAGAAGAAGATAATTTCCGCACGAAAAAGAACATTTCTTTCCTGACTTTGATTCTACGCGGTGTCTGGAAAAGATAAACATCCGTCCGCCGGTGCCGTCAACGGTGTGTCCACATTGAGCCTGGAACTTGGAAGCTAGGTGCTACAAGAGTAAAGAGCTATTCATTCCGGCTCAGGAATGTTGCACACCTTGCATCGCGCACCGCAATCTCGGCTGAATCGGGCGGTGCGGCTCCCCCTTCCAGGGGGTATGTATGCGTAAGCACTGACGCATGGTGTGCATATGGACGTGACAAGGTAACGCGTCGCATGAACAGGGCCGCAAGCCTTGCAGTATAATATACGTAATAACGGTGTTTGAGGCATTCGCATAGCACAATAACATTAGTATTAAAATCTCCAGAACGCGTAGACGGTCCAGTGTGTCCAAAGTGTATTTCGTAAGATTTGCCTGGTTTTGTGGCTTAGTTCAGGCCGAGGACCCGGGCAAAAGTCCGGCGTGCCTGTCGACCTGCATACAGTCCGCGCTCGGGTTCTAGAACGCGTCCGAAGCGACCTCGAGAAGAGGCTGTGGTGATCGGCGATCGCGTCGCTTCTTGCCAGGACCATGGGCCGTGATCACGTGACTTCGGAGCGGAATCGCCTTTAATCTTTGGGTCTTTCAACAACCTTTGGTATCGGAACGTAATTACAGCGATTCGCAGCACTTCCAAGCTTTTGGATTGGCAAAGAAACTTCTTTTTGAACACACAATCACATTTGTGTGTGGGTGTTTCCTTGATCAAAGGGACTCGTGAAACCCTTGGCTGTTGATCACGTGCCCACAACCGGTTGCACTGGCTGCAAAATAGCGAGACGAAAAAAAGCAGGGGAAACGAGGTGCGAAAGGAAAGCAGAATGTGATTGCGAGGAATTGACAAAAAAAAAGGAAAAGGGAAAAGGGAAATATATTGATATAAATGAACGAATACAAACCAAATATCTTTTGCAGAAGTTCCACATTTTCGACGAGAATGGTTGGGTGTTGGTAAAGGCAATCGCAGATTCGAGCCTCGGTTGAGCCATGTACTAATCAAGTTGGAGCACCAGTTATTCTCCTATTGTCGTCGTAGATACTAAGTGCTTAGGAGCAAATAAATCTTTGTATTAAACTACTGGTCAAATAAGGCTCTCTAGAGAGAATGCACTCGACGGTCAAGATTTGTTGCCAAGATTTGTTGCCAAGATTTGTTGCCAAGATTTGTTAATGAGACTAGACGGTATTTAGTTCTTCGGTGGAAACATTATGTATGGTGTTGACTGGGTTGGTTTGTTTCTTTGACGAGTTTTGCAAGTTCGTTAAAAAGGCAAATAAGAGGTTTTTCAGACGTGTAGGAAAGTAAGGTGCTTGGAATTTGGTATTCTGTTTGTCTGGAAAAAATGAACTGATCAAGTATAAATATACACCAATTGAGAGGTAAAAGGAACTGTCATAAGTATCACTCTTGCTGTACTGTGAAACCACTTATAATATAGACAGACAGTAACAGTAAACCCAGTCAACTTCACAAACAAATCTTATATTGTATGGTTCGATAATTGTCTATTCATTGAGTCTCCATAAAGCATCACGATGTTTCTTTGTCAATCTTTCTCTCTTTGTTTCTTTGTTTCCTTCTTTTCATAAGAATCTAATGGCATCACTCACATCGCGCAGTTTCCGAAAAAGTGCGTAATCCATATTCCCCAGAAATAACGCTCTTCACACAAATGAACCACCCAAATCTTCTTCATACTAAGAGAAGAAATAACACAATACAACGCCTAGTAAGGCTGCGAGACTCACTTTTCCGTGCGTTATTTTCGCTTTTCCTCCTTCCTCTCGTGCCCAAGATCTATAAGTGCCCTTACATTACGACACCTAAGCACCGTCTATTCCCAGTTTATCTCAATCTATCCCAGTCTTCCTTTTTTTCTCTAAAATACCTCCCCACAGCATCTTTACCCGCTGCAATCGCGTAATCATAGTCGGAAAGCTCGTTATACAAGTGGGCTGAAAACCGCATCACCACCTTATCGTTATGGACGCCAAACATCACAAACGTCCTATGTTTTTCCACCAAGTAGCGTGATAGAAACGAGATTAATTCACTAGCGGCAGCAACATCCGAAGCGTCGAACGTTTTATCGTAGTGATTGATCGGTACAATGAGCGAAACCAATGATGTTACAAGCAGGCCTTCATCGTTGTCCATGAGCACAGTTCCAGGCCATTTTTCGAGGGTCAATTGGGCGGCTTTTCGTGCCAAATCCTCGCAATACTCCCGGATCTTGTCTTCACCGCCACACACGTCGTTTCGAAATCTAAGGGCAGCCTTAATGCTGTGAAATGCGGCAAAAGTGTTGGAGCCAGTGAATGCAAACTTCAGCACAAGCAAGTTTTCGAGCTCCTCCTTCGAAAGCGGGGCATCCAGCGGCACAAACGAGTGGCTGATGGGCATTGTTTGGATGGTCCGGTGGTGTTTGGGATCGACGTATAAAGCGGCACACCCGCGAGGTAAAGAGAGCCATTTGTGGAGGTTGGTGACGTAGAAGTCGGGGCTAAAGCCTGTATTGCCGAGATCCACGGGGATAAGCCCGATCAGATGGGCTCCATCCACCAAGGACATCACTTGTTTCTGTTTGCAGAGGCGGGAAAGCTCTTCAAACGGCATTTTTACCCCGGGCATCGATACCACGGCGTCAAAAAGAGCCAAAACAATGTCATTCTGGTCGAAAACCGCGGCAAATTGTGCCACGATCTCGTCGTTCAGCATGGGCAAATCCAAAGGCACTTTCACGAGCTCCACCCCGATTGTTTCCGCCAAAAAAAGCACTGTGTTGGTACAAGCACGATACGTGGTGCTGGGGACGGCAATCTTATCGCCTTTTTGGAACGGCAAAGACCGCAAAACAGTGTTTACACCGGACGTAGCGTTTGGTACTAGTGCCAAGTTTTTGTAGGAACAGTTTAACATCCCGGCAACGAGTTTGAGCGCTTCCACGTACCGTTTGGGATGTTCGGTCTGCATGAACCTATCCGGACATGCCACGTCCTCATAAAGTGCTTTGATATAGCTCTCAAGCACGGGCTGAGGAGGTAAGCCGTACGACCCGTGATTGACAGGGACAAAGTCGGGGTCTGACGCGGGGAAATACTTCTTTTTGAAGGCGTGGCCGAATTGCACCATTTAGGAGGTTGTAAGTCGTGACTTTTCGGTGGTTACGGGGTATATTGGTCCCTCTCCAGTACCCTTTATAAGTTTCGGGGTTTCGGTGCCGGGTCGCCGTCGGCGTTAGGACCAGTGTCGGCTTGCCTGAGTCATGATACGCCGCACGTCTCGTACATGGATTTACGAGATCCGCGTCTGCCGAGACAGCTCACGACTCACCTCTCGATGACTCAACTATGCGTCACTTCATCACTTCGAGGGACAAGCAGGTAAACCTTGAGATGTGTTGGGAAAGAGAAATTATTCTTCTTTGCTTCTTGCTTCTAGCTTCTTTTGGTCTTTTCTTTTTGTCGCTTTTATTTTCAAATCCTTCTCCTTAACTTGGCGATTGCTAACGCAACAATACGGAATGCGTGCCTTTGCTAAGTGCAGGCTTTTGCAGCCACCTGAGCTTTTCAGGATTACCAGAAACAAGATTGAATATTCGTGTGATTAGTGCAATTTCTCGGTTTTGGGAATTCTTGGATATCCTGAATTTATTAAAATAGGTGTGGTAATGTTTGGGTCCTGGGTGAACTCTTGAAGCCCGTTTAGGGAAACCAAAAAGAGAAGAAGAAGAAGAGAAGAAGAAGAAGAGAAGAAGATAATGATGATCATGATGATCATGATAATAAAATGGCTGAAAGTACTGGCTTCAGATGTCACTCCCATGTATCGGCTAGATTCTGAAACGTTTATTATTCTCACTGGTCCACTTCTATCGATTCAAATGTTGGTGCAAACTGCTAAAATAACTGAAAACCTTAAAGTTCGATTCTTAAATACGTTTTAACGCATCGAGCTGGGTCTTTTTAGATTTGAAGTATAAGAGCTTTCAAACAAAACCATGTCGATCTAAACGTATCGCTAATGATTTAGGGTCAGAAAGTTTAGGCACAGTGAGTGCTAAATCTACAATTGTAGCTATTCCTCTAACAAAGGCTTTTATTTTCTTTCTTCAGAAATATGAAGTTTTGCTTAAAAAAGGCCATGAAATTCTTCTGGTGTCGCTACAAATACCTTAAATCAAGTGTTCTGTATCGATAAAGAGCACACACAAACATCAGTTGAGTGACGCTTCTGTGAAAGATGTTTCTGCAAAAGGAAGGGAAAGAGCATAAAAGCCAACAAGAAACTGTTAAAGGTGGGCTCCTGATGCTGATTCCCGAAACGCTTTTCGACTTGAAGCATAATGTAATCAATGGCAAAAGAAATACAAAACACGAATCTAAAGCCTACTCAGAGAACCTACGGCCTTTCTTCGCTTTTCTAGGTTTTACACAATATAGCTCATACAGAAGTGAAATCAATTATTGAAAAGAGACTCCAGCATCAAGCAGGGTACAACATGTAAATATTCTCGTCCATTTCCAAGGACATTTCCATCTTTTCCCACCACTCTTTTTGTCTTCTTTTCTTCTTTTCTTCTTTTCTTCTTTTCTTCTTTTCTTCTTTTCTTCTTTTCTTCTTTTCTTTTTTTTCCTTCTTCTCTTCTTTTTTCTTTTTCTTCTTTTCTTCTTTTCTAAAATCCACTTCCTTATTTTCCCTCTTTCTTTTTTTTCTATAATCGCCTTCCTCCGGTTCGCACCCATCGGCGCATCGCTTCTCCACACCTCCGGCATGCACTGTTAAGCACACCTCGATTCGATACTTTTTTCGTCTTTTCCACGCTTCGTGGCACTTGCAACCATGAGTCTTGTGCTACTAAGAAGAGGAGTGTGGACAGCCTGCCGGCGGGCCCAACCAGGAGTGCTGGTCAGAAAATGCCCACTTTTTCGCCGGCCGAACCAGTGGGAAACGCAAAGTTGCGTTGCTCTCAGCCCCACGCGCATGTTTGCCATTTCAAGGGCAGTGTATGCGGGGTCCAAGCAAAGTCCACAGCACCAAAAAGATGCTCAACTGGAAGAAAACATCACTGGTTTTCCGCTGGAACCGTTGGACGCGCCGAAAAGGCTGCATTTGCCGCCGAATGACGGCATGAACGCCCCGCCGCTCGGAGATAAGCACACAAAGTCCGAAGTGCCGCTGGCGCCGCCCCTGGGGCCTTCAGAGACTGCCAAGCCCGCCATAACTAAGGAACAGCTCTTGGCTCGTGCCAACAACGCGCTTGCCCGGGTTGGAGTGCGGCTCAAGTGGCTTTTGAAACGGTCCAACCGCCCGCTTAACACCGACGACTACTCGGCGCTATTTTCGTGGCTTGTGGTGGGCAATGTGTTCCTCTTGATCTTGGGAACCACCACGTTTGTGCTGTTGGTGATCTTCACCATCAATCCCATCTTCTCGCAGGAGTTTGTCGCACGTAAAGTCGGGGAGATCATGACGCAAAACTCAAACTTGCAAGTTACCTTCGAGCATGCCATTGTGCCCGGGTGGCGCGACGGCAAGATCACGTTCAAGAAGTGTTTTGTCAGCCGCCGGCCACAATCACTGCGTACGTTTGCGAAGGGCTTACAAGCGGACGCATATGCGAATGCGAGAAATAAAGAAGGTGGAGTTGAGGGCGAATCTGAAGGGGAATTTCACGGTGAAAGCACAAGCGGCAAAAGCGAGACTGCCGCTGCCGCTGCCGACGACGGTAACTACACCCAATTCGACCTCACCATCGAGGAAGTGCACGTGTCGTTTTCGTTCCGTAAGTGGATGAACGGCACTGGGATCATCGATACCATGGAAATCAACGGCTTGCGTGGCGTGGTGGACCGTACCCACGTGCACTGGGACCCGAACGACGACGCCACCAACTACAAAAACGTCTACCTGTTTGGCGACTTTGAAATCACGCGTTTCATCATGAAAGACGTGCTTTTCACGTTGCACCAGCCGGGCGGGTTCCGGCCCTTCCCCGTGGCCATCTACAACTGCGAGCTCGACCGTCTCCGCAAGCATTGGCTCTTGTACGACTTGTTGAACGCACGCAACGTCAGTGGATCGTACGACAACTCGCTTTTTACTGTCCATAAGCGCCAGCGGCTCAACGACTTTGCCGACGACGCCGTGCAAGCGGACAGCGAGCAGAAATCGCCCTGGAAGCGGGTCACGCGCCTTCGCGTGGACTCGTTGGGCGTGGACCACTTGAACAAGGGCCTAGAGGGGCCGTTTGGCTGGATCACCCTGGGAAAAGTGGACATGGTGGGGGACGTGATGGTGCCGGAGGAGGCACGTGACTACCACGTGTCGGAGATTGTTGCCATTATCGCCGACCTGATCCAGAAGGAGGCCACACGGTACCGTAACCCCGAGGTGGCGCTGACGCGGCCCGATTCGATCTCGCGGCTCAAGAACGATGTGGGCCACGGTGGTGATGCTAAAAACGGCCATGACCCAGGCTGTGGCCTTGAAACGGACGTGCTGCGCTTCTTCGTGCTTGACTTGACCCTCCGCTTGAACAACGTGCGGGCGCTTGTGCCCTTCCAGGCACCCGAATTGAGCTACGTCAACTACGCGCTCATCCGGCCAATCGTGGCGTATATAAACTCGCGGAATGCCTTCATCGAGATCCACAGCCGCGTGGTCAAAAACTTGCAGGACTTCAGCGGCTCATGGACAGTCTACGACTCGCTTCTTATGGACGACATTTCCGAGCAGGTGTACGACAGTTTTGTCAACTACGTGGCCGACGACGAGAACCGCATGATGCGCATGCGCAAGATGGCGTTTTGGTCGGTACAGGTGTTGGTACAGTTGGTGGTGTTTGGACTTGGGGCCTTGACGTAGACGAGGTTCAGACTGGGGTTCTAATGATCTATGAGAAGATCATCCATATGGGCCAAGGTCAAATTGGAACGTTAAAGTGGACCAAAGAACTGATTGAGCAAAATATCTCAATGGCGCAAGGTCTCAATGAGCCATAAGTTGGTCTGGCGGATGGAATCCCACACGTCTGAGCCTGTTGACAGTGTTTTTGCGGCAAGGTTCGCTTCAAATTGCTTACTTTCAGGGGTCTTTAGATTGGCGTAGGACCCAGGCACTTGACAGATTCCAAAACTTCTCAGATTCCAAAACTACACAGATTCCAAAACTACACGGACTTTAAACCTTCAGACTGGCACCTTCTCGGTGAAGCTTGGCACTTCACGTATGAAACGTTTGTTGATGGCCCGATCTTCAGGCCCGATCTTCAGGCCCGATCTTCAGGCCCGATCTTCAGGCTCGATCTTCAGGTCTGTTCTAAAAGCATGCCTTCTCCATACAGGTGATTTTAAAGAAACACCCTCAGATAGTGTTCTGCCGTATCGGGACGAACCGAACAAGGGCAGATTGAAGGTCTTATGGAAGATATTACCCCCTTCATTTCTCCGAAAGAACCTTATTTTTGGAGAAAGCAGTGTCTTTTCTGCGCCCTTCATACTCTTCCTGCCGCCAGCATTTATGAGGACAGTTCCAAAGATCTTTCTAACGGTCTATTTACAAGCAGTTCAAGTCTTGGACAATTGTAGTGGAAATATGTGATCAATGAAGTATGAGATACCTGGACAAAGCAGATAACCCATAGCAAGAAGCTGGCCCGCTACTCTTCTTCTCCTTCTCCCATCAATCTTACATCGTTCAAAGCAAACCGCAATCCATGGACGACATTATTATTAGCATTATATTTACTATTTTGCATTAAAGATAATCTATTTACTAAGACAAACGTAAATTTATTAAAATATCCTTCTAAGGGAATAATAAGCCGACTCCATCGGTAAATGCTCATAAAAATAAAACTATTGATATAAGTGAATTAAATAATGAATACAATATCTTTCATAGATCTAATCTAAATTCAATGGCCGGGTATATCCCGGTAATTTACTTGCACTTAAATCTGAAACCGATGACTCGTTTTTACAAATAAAGAAGTCATCAAAAATGTATGCGTTGGAGCTCGAATGACAGCCTATTGTGTCATTCCCAGCTTCGTATCCTCTTCTGTTATTCGGCTTTATTGTTGAATTCTAGACCTGTCAGTTTGTTCTCTTTCCATGAGCCAGTAACAGCTCAATTAGCAAGCAAAACGCGTGTCAGAAGAGCCCCGGAAAGACTTAGAATAGCGTCGGGAAGGTAGACATGACCGTGGAACGTGCTTTTTCTCGCCTAAACCCACCCATATTTGCTTTCAGTCGTCACAAGTAAGTGCTTGTGGTTCAGCCTGTTCTGGCTTTGTTGCCTGTTATGCCTTTTTTTCCCGGTTTGGCCGTTCTCTGATCCGCCGAGTAAAGCCCAGATTGAGGAATCGGTGTTCATTAGCTGAAAAAATAATTTTCCGACAATAAAGCTTTAGATGCGTTGAGAAGTGCTGATTGCATGGATTTTGCCTTCACAGTTGCCTCGGACTTTTCGAGGGATTTCAATTCCTTATAATCTGGTCCCTCTAAGCATTTAGCGCCCCTAGCAGATCGAAAAGCCCAGCTCATGATTCAGGTCCACACTAAAACGGGTACATTGTACATTGGCTAAATTTCCGACTTCACTGAAACCCTGAGAACACCTTCTTATGGTAAAGAGCTCACTCCAAACTCCCATTAAACGTATATCCTATCCCTTAGCGGCTCTCTGTGATATCCTGAGTCCTCTCAAACCCCAATGCCTCAAACCCCAATGCCTCAAGCCGCAAACTTCGTGAAACCAGGCCATTCTAGTTCACCTTCTCAGAGCCTCAAAACTAACACTAACAACGCAATGTAAGTCGCCAAGCTGATGGACGTAAGTAACAACACCAGGTCGCCCGCCGTCTTGAACTCCTCCTGGTCCTCCTCGCGGTTATAATACGTTGCCACCTGTTTTGCCTTGATCACACCAACAAAATACAACAAGCACCCGTATGCAGTGTACACTGTCCCAATCGGGAGGAACTCGACGGAGAAAAGCTTGATGATTACCACGGAAAACGAGAGACACAGAATCGCCGTCCGCGTATAAGCACCTTCGTAAGTCCGCTGGTGGGCCCGGACGTCCTGTCTCACGTTTTGCGCAAGATGGTCCAATCTAGACACTCTTCGGGCGGACATAGGTGAAGCAGGTCCAGGTAAAAGGATAGAAAAGGCTCTTTTATGTTTTCAGATCGAAAAGTGAGAGTGCGCCAAGCCCATATATTCAAAGTTGAGCCCCTTGTGTTCCGGTTCGTGTCGATACTCGATTTTTCAACCTCTCGTTACCCTCGTTACTTGTTACTCCATGTCTTCAGAAAACGCGTATTTCTTATCTGATCGGTGTTAGGAACACACTGCGCCCGTCGCAGTGAAGATAATTTTGATCGCGCGGACGGGCAATACTAACTTGGGGCTAATTAATTACAGTAATCAAAGCCAGATGAAGTAAGTTAGAAGCAAATGGAAAGGAGTGCTCTAACAAGGAAAGATCCATAGATTCGAATGGCTCCAGTAAAAAGTAAGTCTGGTTTTTTTCTAGCCATATATATTGCCAGGTGGATGTGAAATCCTACCGCAGGTTCTACCAGAATTAATAATTCACTAATTAGATGGGATCAGAGCATTGACGGCGGCTTGCGAAGTTGAGAGGTGCCCACCTGTGGCTAATGTATAGCCCTCTTAATCTCAGCCCTTCCAAAAGACGAAAACTGAATCAATAAACTGTCAAATTGGGAACAGCTAGTAAAACGTTCGTAATCCTACTTGAAGTAAACGAGACTGGGTTCACTAAATACCACGCTTCGTAAAACGATCAGTTATGATAGTGCTGGTGAAAAAACGTGGGTTCCTTCGCAAGAAGACTGGCGCTAAAGGGCCCCCTAAAGGGAAAGTTTCAACTGGTAATACAGTTACTGTCCCAAGAAAGGATATCTTATCTTATATCTGAGAAATTAGCACATACCGAGGTCTTAGGAGACCAGGCTGGTCCACTTTCCTTCCACTTAATATGATCTTTTCAAACCCAATGCTGGACCGTGAGTCCTACTAAAATCAACCGTAGTCATGAGTTATTGGAATAAAAGAGACAAGGATGTAAACTTGTCAGGCCTTTAGAATAGCTTAGTGTAATGTTTTCATAATTTCCCAAAGCTTTAAATAATAAAGAGATTCAAGGATTCATGCATGCAACTTAGGTTATTTACCACATTGTCTTTATCTAAGACTTGCGGGTGTTTCAATTACTGCAAGAAAGCTGTTATTAATAACTTATTACACCCTTCAACAATAAATGAGACGTTGTGGTAGTTATGATGGGAAAGTCATTTAATCGTTTTACAGTACTAATAGTGTAGTTCGTTAACCCTGCTTTCAGCTCCTACTATAAGAAAACGTGATTTCCCAATTGAGAGGTAAAATTCTAGAATAGCTTAAGTACCTGGGATCTACGGTAAGCAATAATTCAGATACAGAAAATGAACAAAAAAACGCGCATCGGAATATAGTTATATACGTTCAACAAGTATTAACACCCCTCGGCTAAACAGGTACCCAACTACTTTTTTTTTTTTTTGTTTTTTCTTTGTTTTTTGGTTCTGACCAACTTCATTAAAATCACCCCCGTTTATTGGAGAGCTAGCCAAGTCAAAATCCGGCCTTTTCGTCCCTTCTGTTGAAACTAATCGACTAAATTCAAAAACGCGCTGTTCTTTTTCGCCCGATCATTTCGCAGAACTCCATACCACCTTCACAGCTTAACAGCCTGAACAAATACACTCAAAAAGGCACACCTAAAAAGCTACACCTAAAAAGGCACACCTAGAAAGCTTCAACTTTTACAATAAAAACAGCTTCATCCCAAAAGATTAATGGCGCCCGCAAAGAAATACTTGGTCAAGCTCCGGTTGCTGCCGAGCTTCCTCGAAACGCTTCCGGTTTTCGCCACTCCCAAGCCCAAATCACGGGCCAAAAAGCTTGCCGCCGACGACAAAAAAGGTGCTGCGTCGCCCAAATCGTCGCCCGCTCCACAGGAAGAAACTTCCGTGGGAAAGATCAACACCGGCCCAAAGGAACTTAGCACCGCTGGTTTGACGGTGAATACCGTGACCCAGGCACTCGACAAGTCGGGTAAACCGTGCCGAAAATGGAAAAAAGGCCGGTTCCAGTTCAAGACCTTCAGTGGCTTCAAGATTGATTTGGGGGTATGGACGCCTGATGTTATTGTTGGGGAAGCAGGCGAAAAGGGGGTGAAAAAGGAATCAGCGGGACAAAACGGGTCAGAAAATGACGCCTCGGGCCCGGGCATTTCTGCGGCAAGCTCTGCTTCGCTAGCCGTCGCTGTGTAGGAAATTAAGGGATAAATGAAATGGGCGTTTTCGGGGTTACAGAACGGGGGAAGTAACGCAGAGTTATTTCGGGGTTTTCTTGTTCGGGGTATTCTCTGTTCGGGGTATTCCCCAAACTGCTCATTCTGGAGAGTCTAGGAGGAGGTCTTGCGCTAGAACAGACTGTTCTGGAGTCTTATTTTCTATTCTTCTTTTTGGCATTTTGGTCGGAATTGTGTTTATTCGAAAATACCTGTTTCCTGTGGTCTCCTGATCGCTTTCAATCTTTGGCACCTTAGAATGGATGCTTTTGATCGGTTTTGCATGGACTCTTTTTTCAGTTACTATGATAAGAAGATTTCCCGACATTTGGCACCTTTATCTGAGATCTTGGAGGTGAGAAACTCGGTATTGAATGTGTGTACATGTTTTTTATTGCCATTGGTCGAGAAGAAAAGATCAAAGGGCAAATGTCAGAAGTTTTGGATCCACGTTTTTCTACTTGGGCATTTTCCAATGCAATGATTGCGAATTTCGAGTCCGCACGATATTTGTTAAAACGGTGGCCATGTTGATTTGAAAAGTTCAGTCAACGAGATGAAGATTCACACGCAGATAGCGAAGTTTAATGGGTCTCTGCTGGTACCTGCTGCTTGAAATCCCAGCTTTGAATGAGAAATCGAATATTTAAAGCCAGAGCACGGGTATTCGTCGGAACCTTACTTGACGTGTCCAAACAGGTGTCAAGAAGAAGTTGTGAGCGCTGATCAACAGCCAAAACCGTCTACTTATACTCAAAACAGATCAAAGCAGCATGTATCTACCCAAACGATAGGAGTCAAATGACTTTCCGAGTATCAAAAGTCTCGCCTAAGAAACGAAATAACGATGCTAAAGACAGGCTGTATTAGGAAGTGTTAATCCTAGACCTGAGGTCGAGAAAGGAATATAAATGGCACTTTTCGATTCCTTTTGAAAAGTATTACCAGGGCCAGCAGAATGAGGGATTGAAAACGCTTGAGATGGGGAGAGATTTTAACACAGCTGTTTAACTCCAAGAAATTGTCTGACCAAACAGGAGATTTTCTCGTTTGCTTTGAATGCGAGGCTTGAAAACCCCCGATTCTAACCAACGCTTCTTATCTTGCCTTTCAAAGTTTTCAGAAAAGCTCAAAGAATTGGAAATCGGATACTTGGGTAAATCTTGAATCTCAGTTTTTTATGCATTCGTGGATGAGGTAGATTTCGAGTTGGGGTTTAGGGAACGGGCCCATTTTGGGCTGTTGTGGATCTTTTTTGGGAAACTAAAGTGTATCTGATGATGGCGATTAGTATGTGCAAATACAGTTCCATATACTTACAGTGCCGGTCGTTGATCGGTCGAAATGGTGAAAGTAAAAGAAAGGAAAAAAAAAAATCGATTCTCGCTCCTAAAAATTGATGTCTTCTGTATTTCCAACACCATCCAAACAACCGAAACCCATCAAAGGCAAATCACGAACACACCAAAGATTCACCAAAGATTCACCAAAGAATTACCAAAGATTCACCAAAGATTCACCAAAGATTCACCAAAGAATTACCCAAGAAGCTTTTAAATCTTTTCTTCTATTTTTTCCACTTTTGCGGAATCCAAGTTCCATACTCCCCACTCCTCTTCTACTTGAGGATTTTCGGGTACAAGAGCGATATGAGATAAACTGCCAGGAGAAAGAAAATGGTGAGTTTTGCTCTCTTCACGGCGGACTTCCGCATATGGAAAGGAATAGGAAACATCGCAATGGAAATGAAGAGGCTAAAATTTGCAATATTTATAGGAAATGAGCACGAATTAGCTAGAATTATGATAGCAGTGGGGCCAAGAACAAAGGTACACAAGAGCATGTTTTTCGCAGCCGTTTGGAGCACGAATGCGAAGAATACTGTTTATGGATTTTCCGGCGGAGAAACATGTGAAACATGTGGAACATGTCAAGATAAATAAAGTGTTTTAGGTTAAATAACTGAACTGAAGTTTGCAATTTTGCGTCTGACACAATCTGGGCATGTTTTAGACTTACTGTGTTTCTTTCAAAGCAGTGCCTTTTTGAACGAGGTACTAGTATACAGTGGAGCTGAGTAGTAGACAAAGGTACAGTAAATAAACATACAGTAGATATGGTGAATTTTGCAATAGTTAGCTTCATTTGATTTCACCATGCTAGCTACAGAAAGGGGATGAATATCTTTTTTGATTAAAGGCCATAAAAAGCCTCGTTTTTTCCTCGTCCTAACGTTTTTGAAAGATTGAGGCAATATGGTCCGGAAAGGTTTACATGGATAAAGGTTCAGCAGGTGAGAAAACGATTTGAGATATGGAAACATTAGATGCGTTTTTAAGATAAAGGCTCTTTCTCGGAACTTTTTTCACACATCGGAGCATTCTCAGAGCAGTCGTTTGTTGGAGTGCTGTCCTGATTGAATCTTCTTAAACCTCGTATCATTGAGACGCTTCTGAAAAAAGAGACGAAGAATAAAACAAGTTCGAGGTTCGAGTCTTGAAACATTCACTTCAGAAGTCTATTGAACAGGTATTGTCTTGTGATTTTCATCCATTTGTTTCTTCTTTCATTCTTCTTCAACCGCTATCGTATATTACATTCTGGAATGCAACACTTTACTTATCAACCAGGACTTTTTAGAAATGAAAAGTTCAAGCTAAAAATAAAAAAGAAAACCTAAAAAAAACCTAAAAACCTAAAAACCTAAAAACCTAAAAACCTAAAAACCTAAAAAACCTAAAAAACCTAAAAACCTAAAGAACCTAAAAAACCTAAAGAACCTAAAAAACCTAAAGAACCTAAAAAAACCTAAAAAACCTAAAGAACCTAAAAAAACCTAAAAAACCTAAAAAACCTAAAAAACCTAAAAAACCTAAAGAACCTAAAAAACCTGAAAAACCTAAAGAACCCAAAAAAACTCTAAGCCTAAAGAACCTAAAAAACTCTAAGCCTAAAAAACCTAAAAATCCTAAAAAATCCTAAAAAAACCTAAAAAACTCTAAGCCTAAACACTTTAAATGACCCCGCTTTGCGATCTTCAATTAATAAGAAAGTGACTTCCATAGCTCTGAGTAAGAGATCTCGGAGATGATAACAGTAAAAGGCTCCAAACCAGATACCACGATTAGAGCCAAGCCAATTGGAGATATTCGGAATATTTCGATCCCAGAATGTTTATGAGTTTTACGAATCTTACGAATGTTAAATTACTTCCAGAGCTTGTTCAACACGGCAAAAAGTTTGAAAATGATTCGTGATATCTGGCATGTCAAAGTGTGAGAATGGACTTGCTTCGATAACAGTAAAAGCTGCTGCTAATAATTCGAGTTTTAGCGTGAGCGTACAGCCCTAGAACCTTTTTCTATGAAGAAGTTTCTCTGGAAGGCCTTCGAGCACCCTAAAGAAGCAAATTTCAAAAAAAAAAAAAAAAAAAAAAAAAAGAAAGTTCCTGAACTAAGTGCTCTTTTTGCTTTTACTTAATTCACTTACGCACTGTTTACTATTGCTACACCACAATTCATCAATTCACAAAGCGACACGTATTTCCAAACCAGGGGGAAATTTTTCCAGTTTTCTTCATATGACCAGTTTTTGAAGCATTTGCTCCTAAATCCTTGGCTAGATATCATCTATTTTGGTGTGGTTTCGCAATATAGTGAGGGTATATATAATAAACTGAGCCTCAGTTACTGAGGCACCATCAGTACTCGAGTCAGATTAGCTAGACCGATAAAAACACCGAGCACTCTCTGGGAAAAGGGAGATATAAAAAAACAGAGGATTTGTCAGTGCTTCTCGCAAGACAAAGATAGTGATTTTTTACATTCCTTTCCTTTCTTTTGTCTCTTTTCTATGTTTTGTCTCTTTTCTCTCTTTTCTTTTCTTTTCTATCTTTTGTGTCTTTTCTCTCTTTTCTTTTCCTTTCTCTCTTTTCTCTCTTTCCCAATATCGCTAGGCCGAAACAGGCAGTATTTGCCAATTTGCAGCCAGGCTGCGAAAGCGAAAGCGGACCCAGGCCCGGCCGCCTATATGCAGTCCGTCACGCGCTCCTCCATCAAGAGTGCTCATATTCCGTTTTTTGCATGCAAAAATGCACAATTCCAACTACTTGATCGGCTGCTAGACCAGCTATAAATACAAATTCCACTCTGGAAAACCCTCTTGTCCACATCACCATAGATGGCGATCACAAATCTACGTCATTCTGTGCTCTGGACCTCCGCCAGGCGCCAGTATAGCGCCGCAAAGAAGCAGCTGGCGACCCAAGCTAATCATGCCATTGCAACCAGGCAACAGCTTTTTGTCACGGATCCAGTGACGCCAGGATCGGTGTTTTTCTTGCCACACGGCACCAGGGTGTTCAACAAGCTTGTGGGGTTCATGAAAAACCAGCAGCTTCGTTATGGCTTCCACGAGGTGATCACACCTCTCATATATAAGACACTGTTATGGCAGCAGCTGGGACACTGGGACAATTACAAAGACGACATGTTCCGCGTGGTGGGAAACGTGTCGAAGGACGAGGGGGAGTCAATTGATGCAAGCGGCAGTGAAACAGTTGGGGACAGAAATGAAAAAAATCAAAATAATCAAAATAATCAACAAACTTCACAAACTTCACAAACTTCACCAATATCACAGAATCCACAGAATCCACAGCTTCATCTGGCTGCACCCGCCGAGTACGGGCTCAAGCCCATGAACTGTCCCGGCCATTGCCTCATTTATGCCAAGTTTGACCGGTCATATAACGAGCTTCCGATCCGATACTCCGATTTTTCGTCGCTTCATCGGAACGAAGCCAGCGGAGCTCTTTCCGGCTTAACGCGGGTCAGGCGGTTCCACCAGGACGACGGACACATCTTTTGTGAAGCCCGCCAGATCCACCAGGAGATTACAAATACCGTCAACATGATCAAGGATACCTACCGCGTGTTTGGAATCGACAGCGAGCAAGACATGGAGTTTTTCTTGAGCACGCGCCCGGAAAAGTTCATGGGCGAGCTTGCGACATGGGAAAACGCCGAAAAACAGCTTTCCCGCGTGCTTGATGAGTGCGCTCCGTCGTGGAAGGTAAGAGAAGGCGACGGGGCGTTCTACGGGCCGAAAATCGACATTTTGCTCACGGACGCCTTCGGGAAAAAACACCAGGTGGGCACGATCCAGCTTGATTTCCAGCTTCCGGCGCGCTTCAACCTCAAGTACACTGCTGCCGACGGGACACGTGAAAACCAGCCGATCATGGTGCACCGAGCAGTTTTTGGATCACTCGAACGCTTTTTCGCCATTTTGCTCGACCATTACCAGGGCCGGTGGCCGTTTTGGATCAATCCACGCCAGGCCATAGTGGTCCCTGTGGCCGAAAGGCATCATTTGGAGGCGGAGCACGTGCAAAAACGCCTTTCGGGCGACATTGTGGGCGACATTGTGGGCGGCATTGGAGCTCCGGGCCACAACAGTGTCAATGTCAATGTCGCGCCCCTCACCGGGTACAACTTCCATGTCGACGTGGATAAGCGCAACGAGACCGTCGGCAACCGGATCAAGGACGCCTTGCATAAGGGGTACTCGTATATAGTTATGATCGGAGATAAGGACCTTGCCAATGGCACGGTAGCGGTTCGGACGCGAGACGACCGGAGATTAGAGAATATCAGTGTGGACGAGCTTTACGGGCGTTTTGTGGAGCTAGAGAGGAGTTATAGGTGAGAAGTAAAAGAAGGAGTGAGAAGAAAGAGATGGAAAAAGATGGAAAAAGATATAAAAAGACGAAGTGGAGTTAGATGAGTTCACAGGGGTTTAATCTGGTTGAATGGGGCAGAAAATGACATAAAATTGCTTGAAAAGCATTCAAAAGTTTGCTCAATTGATGTAAATGTGCCTAGAAGCCAAGGCTTATATACAACCCATACAATAATAGACAATGGCTTGACGATTCAAGGAGGAAGTAAAACAGTGAAAGAGAGTAGAAAAAGTACAAAAAGTATAACAAAGTCTAACAAAGTATAAAAAGTGTAACAAATTCTAACAAAGTATAACAAAGTATAGAAAGTATAGCAAAGTATAGAAAGTGTAACAAAGTATGAAAAGTTTAAGAAAGTATAACAATTGAACCCAGTACGAAACGCATTTCGGCACTACCAATATGAATCCAGGAGATGGGCTCTCAAGGTGAAGTCGCCATATTTTGCTTAAAGAGGACCCTTCAGCGCCTGCCTAAAAGATTACCGTGACCCATCATTGTCAACGTTTGTTTAGGTGAGAATTGTTTGAACAGTGAGATCACTTCATCTTTGGTTTTTGAAACCTCGATACCTATGAGCAATAACCTGTTCATTGGCTTTTTTGGCTTCCCTACTTGGACTACTTGAAGTTGCTGGGCAAGTCTTTTCCTTTTAATACAATTGGCAAGCCAATAATCAATTTAAGTCAGCATTGGCCGTAATGCATAAGAATATCAAGTTGAAAAATGACCATAATTGCGACAGATTCGAAATGTCCAGAACCAGGTAACGATAACCTCTTGTCACATAGAAGGGCTTGTTGACTGTCCCAGACAAAGCGTGCAGTTAGTTCTGGCAGAGGAATCAAGATAATTAAACCTTGTATCAAAGAACTATTTCCAGTCCAAAACATGAGAATTTAGGTTGAGATCCGACTTGTTTAATTTTCTGAAAAAGCAGACTGCTTTTTCTGTTCATGGGGACGCTTAAGTGTTTTGATACAGCGGTCATGTTGTGAATAAGGCGTTACGGTATCATGATAGTTTTAATTGAATTTTGATTTTGCTCCTTTTCTTTTCGTTTTTAACCGGGACGTGATCTCATGGGTATTGAAGACGAAACTTGGTAAGAAAAGAAAGATGAAGCTGCAACCTCACTTCCAGAATGACTCGGAAAGAGCCCAGAGTTGTCTTTTGTTTTTTGAAAGAAACATAAGGCCGTAAACACTGTTTATGACATCACACAATGTAATTTATTTAAAAAGTATCCTCTCGGTTGCGGCCATACCAAGCAGAAAACACTATTTCCCGTCCGATCAATGTTAGTTAAGCTGCTTAGGGCCTCACTGAGTAGTGTAGTGGGAGACCATATGCGAAATTGAGGTGCTGCAATCTTTTTTGAACCAACCTAACTTTATAGTTTACTGGTTGGATTTTTGCCATGAGTTTATGGTATCGAAGAAAGGTTTTTGCATGCTGAAATCTTCGAAAAAGCGTATCTATAGAAAAAGGTAGAGCTTTAGAATCCAATACTTAATCGATCTTTATATACCGTGCATCCTTTAAGCCCAATAATGAGAATAAGTTACTGTATAATAGCACGAAGTCTGATTTCCATCCTTCATTAGGGGCTGCAATTTCAGGACAGATTTGAGCAATTCTATTCATAAACCAACAAGTCACAAACTTAAGTTTCTCTTCTTGAGCGGGCTCAAAAAACCACAGGCGGCTCTTTGCTCATAATTTAATTTCTTCATCGTTTGTTTTCGTCTATCTTTTGTTTTTGTTTCGTATTCAAATGGTCCACTTTTCAATTTCAGCCTTCGTTCCCATGTTCTAATCTTTTAACCCACAAATTCCCCTTCGATTAGTAGTAGGCACCCATATAAAATGTCCAAATCGTCGTGGCGCTGAAATCGTTCGTTCATTCCGAGCGGTAGAACGCTTCAAAAGTTTTGAGGATGGCCTAATTGGAATAGTCTTTCAAAAAAAAAAAAAAAAGAAAAAAAAAATAGAGAAAGAAAGAAAGAGAAGAAAATTCCAATTTCTCTCGTCGCCTCCTCCACGACCATCATCACACACGCCACAAGTGGCCTAACAAAACCACAAAGACCCAAGACTCCAGACCAAGAAACCCTTAAAGATTATCTCGTCCATTCAGCGGATCCCAAATCCTTCAAAATCGCTCAAAATCGCTCAAAATCCGTCCAACTCCTTTCAACTCCTTCAAACTCCAACTCCTTCAATCACCCTAAACCCCATAATTCTTCGCAAGAAGCGTCTTGTCCAAATGTGACCACAAATCCCGCACAATCATCTTGTCTCGGAACCGTTTTTCGCCTCGGTCGACATTCACAACCGACACGTTCCAGTCCTTGATCTGTTTGGGAACTATGTCGCCCAGATACCCCATATAATAGCCCTGGTAGTGCTGGAACAAGATCTCGGGCTGCGAATACTTGAACTTGGCAAACTGCCACGTCTGCCCCGTGGTGAAAATGGCAATCACACGGTCCCAATATTCCGGCTTGGTGAAAAGATCTACATTGTCCACCACCATGATCAGTTGCGCTGCAGGAACGAGCCAGTCCGCCGGGCGGGTAATGGTCACCACGTTGTTTTCCGAGCGTTTCAACGTCGGTTCAACGAAGCGGCCCTCTTCCAAGAACTCCTTGATGTTACTCAAGGAAAGTAACGCCGTAGTAGCGGGCGACACGATAATAATCGGCTGTTTTTTCGACGCGGCCGGGCTCCGCATGTTTGTCTTTGTTGGTTTGGACCTTTTCAACTGTGCGGTGAAGCGCTTGGCGTCGGTGATAAGGTACTTCAACATGAGGTTTTTCAGGCCTCTCAACGCCGCATTGTGATCGAGCGAATCGATCTCGTACTCGGAAATCCGCGCCAACTGCGGGTCCTCCAGCCGCCGTTTCTTCGGTGGCGAGTCTTTGCCGGCGGCTGTTGGGGAGTGGGCGTCGCTTTTGTCGCTCTTGTCGCTTTTGTGGCTTTTGTCGGCGGTCGTGTCCTTACCATTATTGTTTTTGATAAACTGGCACGTGTCCGAACTGCCGCTGAGCCACGTGGTCAACTCTGTCTTGACCAAGAACTTGAAGTCGGTGATATCGTGCTCCAAACACGAGGTTTTGTAATCCACAATCGACAGCTTGTCGTGGTTCCAGCAAAAGAGAATCGGCCGGAGCGTCTGCTGGTCGTTTTCATTGTAAAAGTCCGTCAAAGCATCAAGCAGAAACAAACTACTGTTCCCCTCGGGCCCTATACGGACATGCGTTGCCTCCTTGATCGTTTCGGCCGGGTTTTCCTCGTCCCCGACGACTTTTAATTCGATCGGATAATGGTTTATGATGGCTTCGCGCAACTTATTAAGAGCGTCCATTTTCCGTGTGTTCTGAGCGGGAAAAACTGGCAAAAGATTGGGAAAAACTGGATTTAGACACAGAGAAACCTGCTAGTAATGATTCTGGTTGGTTATGTGGGATCAAGCGCAAATATGTGCAGTGTTCACTGTAGAAAACGGCCCAGATTCAAGGTTTTGGTGCACTGTGAGGTTGATATTTTTCGGCAGATGGTTGAGAACTTAACGACCGGGCTCTGGCTTGCCTGCAGGACGCGGCCAGTTATTAGCAGCAGCTTTTCGGAGAGGCTGCGAAAGTGACAAAAGAGTATCTTTGCTATTGGAAGAGAAGTTTGTATTTTATGGTCACGGCGTGTGAGTTTTAGGAACAGAAAAATTGAAGAGTAAGAATTAAAGAAGATTTCAGGAGAAGATTTGGAAAAGAGGGGAAATGTGGGAAAATGTGGAAAACGTGGGAAAATGTGGAAAACGTGGAAGAGAAAGCATGGCAGCTATAACTAGGTGAGAAAGTAGATAACCTGGTGACATCGATAGGTTTTCTTTTCTCTTTTTCTCTTTTCTCTTTTTCTCTTTTCCTCTGCTGCTTTTACAGGATAGAAAGCTTCAGGTCCTCCTCACATGTCAGCGCTAGTATCCTTGCTTTTCTTTTAAGCGCTAGTAAGACCTCTCTTCCTTAGTATGCCTTTCCGAACAAACAATAGGAAAACTCCCTTTTCAAAGACCGCATTACTCCTGGCTGTACTCCTGTCTGCCCATAATTTCATCTACACTTATTGGGTGTCTTCAGGACTCTTATTCGGTCGGAAACTCCTTTTGCAGTAACTTATGGTCAATGGACCGGGTAAAAAATAGCGTGGCCGTTCTTGGTTCCCAGAGAATGTTCGTTTGGCAAGCTTTCTTCAATTCTCCCGATACAAACCTTCCTTCGTCAATATAGTTTGGGCAACTTTGAATCAAAAACTAGCACTTTCTTTAGGGTCTGGGATTCATTCTCCATTTCGTGACCTCGCATTTCAGGCTAAAGGGACTCCAAGAACCGTTTCTGCAACCACGTCATTTATAGGGTCTGCGGACACCCGTGTTCTCGGACACACGCATAGTTCGCAAATTTTTGATTGTCAAAGTTTGTATAACTATAGTCTATGACTACAGGCTAGCTATGCATATTTTGAGTCCGCGGACCCCATGATTGACGTTACTGGTAGATTTGCTGAAGAAGCTGCTTGAAAAGTCATTGGCAAAAAAGGGTAGATAAGGACTTATTTGAGGAACTGCTTTTCTAAGCAATGTTTCAAGTGTTCTATCTTTCATTTCCCGATTTGCTTAAAACGCATGAGGGGGGTTAAAAGGACTGGTGGGTAAGACCAGAAGCCATGCTTTTAGCATGGAATGTTTACTATGACAAACTTCAAATCAAAAAACATCAAAAACATCAAAAACATCAAAAGCAAACATGAACATCTGAGTCTGTGAAACCCCTTTTTTCTGGTCAAGCTACAAACTGATCTCTCTCATACCCAGGCCCCGGCTAATGGGCTTAATACCCCGTTAGCCGGTGTTTCTGTCTTATCGCAGACTATCCTGCATGTGCGCCCGATCTCCACCCCCGGATCTCGCTACGTCTCTACCGCCCAAAGCCTACAACACCTTTGTCGTCCTTTTTGTAAGCACGAACCCGATATCCTTTCGGTCTTCATGTCTCTTCGAAAGGAGGTGATAAAGTGGAAGAATGACGCTCTTCTGCTGTTGGAAACCGCCCGCCAAGTCTCGTCGCTGGCCCATACCAGCTTGAACTCAACAAGTGAGATTTTGAGCGGAATGCTTGCGCCGAAAATAGCCGATGCATTGTCCGAATTTGACCGCGCTGTGAAACGACACTCGCTGGTTGTGTCCTTGACGAAAAAAACCGAGGAAACTGTGGCCAAAGTAACGGAAGGTCATGACAAGAAGGTGGCCAGTATTTTGCAGCCGAATGTCCATGATTTTGACGGGGTTTTAGCGACCTTGAAAACTGTGGAGGTGCCTGCGTTTCTTGTGAGGCGAACAGAGGCAGATGCCAAAGGTGTCTACCGGCTCACTGACTTCATAGCCACTGAAGAAATCGCCGATTTGAAGGCCAACATCGAGATTTACCTCGATAACTGCCAAACAATTGGCGGGCTTCTCCGCGAGACCCTCGCGAATCTTGTGCATGATTCACATGTGAAACAAGCGTGTTTCAAGAAGTTGACGGAGATTTTCGACTCCGATATTCTTCGGTTGAAGCCGATGGCCCGGTACGCCGATACGGACACGGTGCCGCTTCTTCTGAAGCCAGAAACCGACCTCGCAGGCACGATCTTGAAGGAAATCCACTCGTTGGGGCTGGAACTCTCCAGTCTTTTGGAGATGCTTACCCAGCACTTTGATCAATGTTCCTTGGCCCAAGACTGGATCTCGGGCACTAACGCAGACGCCGTGGATGTGGACATATTAAAGTCTGACGCCTTGGAGTTACCCGCCGTGCTCAGAGAGGTGGAGGAAATCGGCGAGCTTGTGGCACACAACGAACGGCGAGCGCAGGCGCTTTGGAACCTGAAACGGGCGGTTTTGGACGACTTTTTGAATGGATGTCGCGATTTTTCCAGCTGGAGCGAGCAATTTGAGGCTAAAGACGTGGCTGGGGTGTCGCTCGTATTGTTGCGGGCTCAGGAAGTGTACAGTACGTCTCCGGCTTCAAGGAAGAGCGTTTCAGAAGTGAAAGCACT
This sequence comes from [Candida] golubevii, assembly GCA_030582695.1. Taxonomy (NCBI): domain Eukaryota; kingdom Fungi; phylum Ascomycota; class Pichiomycetes; order Serinales; family Metschnikowiaceae; genus Metschnikowia; species [Candida] golubevii. The sequence goes on from JAJMGV010000073.1 coordinate 59,804, forward strand.
GGGTGTTTATGAGGCACTGGGTGTTTCGGAGGCCCGTGATATTCCTGAAACACTGGCTGGACCTGAAACACTCCCTACACTCGAAACACGGCCAAAATCGTCGCCGGTCGACGAGTTTGCACGGGTCTTGAAGGAGCTTTCCGACCACTACCGCCAATTCCGTGCTGTTTACCAGGCACAGTACCTCAGCGAGCTCCATTACGAACAGTATGTTTATCCTCGGAAGTTTGTCAAGTTACTAGACGACTTTTTGAACGGCACGCTTCTTGCCCTTGAAGAAGAGGAGCTTGAAAGGCGCCGTGAGTGGTTGCAAAAGTATGGCGACTTCATTCCGAGCGAATTCCAGCTTCCGGGAGAAAACGACCTTCCACGGGTGGTTCAGGTCGTCAGTGACGGTATGGAAATGTTGGAAAGCAAGACGGTGGGGGAAGACGAGGCCCGTTTAGTGAAGTTGTTGAAAAGATCGTCAGTGTGAGGAAGAAAGAAAGAAGGAAGGAAAGAAGCAAAAATACTGACCACAATTCTCCGGCTTTCGGTGATGTACTTGTCTGATTCTGGTACTGAATGCCTATGATATACTATGCCAGGCACACGGATTTCAATACAGTAATATGCGATTCAACAGCCACAGCAATAATTGAGATGTTTCCGTTTTCAGCGAGAACTTGCAACATCGGTAAGTCCAGCGTCGAGATAACATCAGGCTAATAGCTTTGGCCGCCTTAATATGTATAGCTACAAGTTATATTTACTAAAGACGAGCACCGTTTGGAATACATGGGCATGGATCAATTCTCACATAGCAGAGAAGACCAAGAAGTTTAAGGGCTCTGTGTTTGAAAGAAAAAAATCACACTCGTGAAAAGACGTTCACGTTTTCACGATATTTATCATCAGTATTATCTTATCTGTTCCGTTTCTTAGGAACGTTTATAAGTTTTATGGGGTATTCTAGAAAGCCGGATGTTTGTTCATTGACTGATTTCATTGCTTATGCATCAAACTAGGCGAGGTAGCGGAGACTAAATAGAGAAGAAAGTTCCATCCAGTCATGAGACACGACCAGAAATGAAGAGACAATATGGTGGAAGAATTATTGGCTTTTTTTTTTTTTTTTTTTTATCTTCCTTCATTGCATTTCACGCAAACGCAAAGATATTCTTTCTTGTATAGGAGAAAAATGAAAAGAGACGGATTAAAGGGTGAAGGTTATCCACTTTTTGCAGCTTTTTCTTCACCTTCTTTTTCCTGGCCTCTCCAGTAACTTAGTTAGTTCGAATAATTTCTAGTTCTTTATTTTTTCCTCGCAGTGCGAACCTGACATGATTCTCACCATCGAGCTTCGAATTGCACCCCACAGTACCAACAAAAGCGCCTTATGTCGAGTCATGAGCCACACAAAAGGCGGGGTTCTGTTCTCCAAAGTCTCCACCAATAAATATGGGGCTTCAAGTGACTCAGATGATCAAAACAACGGCGTGAAACCGCCGCCTATGATATCTTCTAGGAGCGGAATGATGAGCATGGCTACTCATAATGAATATTCTGACCTTGAGGATAATGACAGCGACGAGGATAGCAAAAGCGACGGAAATGCTGATTACAGTAATAAGGACTTCCTGAGTTTCACCGGGAGGCCCCTTTGGCTGAAAAAAATGGAGAATACACCGCTGCACTCCCAAAAACATGCCCCGAAAAATGCCCATAACGCACCTCTCGGTAACACCCCCAATACTATGGTCAGCCAGTATGGAATCGGCGCCAAGTTGATGATGAAAATGGGGTACAAACAGGGAAAGGGGCTTGGGGCAAAGCAGGATGGAATTGCGGTGCCTATCGAAACCAAACTTCGACCCCAAGGTTTGGGGATTGGTGGGATTAATGAAGGCCTTATACCTAAAGAAGACCTCCTGAGTTCAGACGAGATTGACACAAAGGATTGCGGTCGAAAAAGGAAAGAAACTGTTGCTTTTTCGAGGCCCACATACGAATTGTTCCCTGTTATCGACGCCTTGGAGAAGGCCGGGGTTCAGGTGCCTGTATATTACAAGGAACTCTCGGACAATCCCAGCTCAAACACGGACCTGGCCAAGCTAGAGCAGGCACATGCCGATTTATCGGGTGTAAGCACATCAGTCGCTTCAATTGACGCGAAAACCGCCGGAATCGAGCTTGAAATCGAGCATATTAATCGTTCGCTTGATGCGGAAACGGCTGAGCGGTGGGCGGTGGCAATTTTGGTAGAAAAAGTGGCGGGATTTGGCCTCGAAAAGACCCTAGAAGAAACATTAGTGTTTCTAGAAGAGCTCGGCCAAGAACCGTTTGCAAAAGTGCCCGGAATCGAGCGGGTATTTGCTGGGTTTGCCAAGGGTCACGTGACGCGGTGTTTCGAGGCCAATATCACCAACCCTGAACTGCTTCTGCGCTTGGCGGTGGCGTACCGGGCTTTGGAATCGGACTATTCTCCCTCTTCACTCAACTTATGGGACTCTTTGATGTTGCACAACCTCAAAAACCACCAAAATGACGCGTCACTTGACCTCCGCCTCTGGCTAGACTCGCCAGCCATCATAAATACCCCGCTAATGGAGGAGATTTGCATGCGTGACATGGTGTTACCCGCCCTCCAGCGGCGGATCGACAATTGGGACCTTCTCAAGGGCTTCGACTCTGCAATTATCGAGACTTTAGCGGACTTTCAATGGGACGACTCCATGGCCCGGCAAGTGGTGGCTGAAGTTGCGCAAAAGTACCGGGATTTCTTCGACTCTTGCTGGAAAAAGATGCTTGGTGCCCCGGAAGGTGTTTTGGCGTGTTTTGAGGTGCAAATGGAGCCCGTGCTTGCCCATTATTGTCTGACCGGATCAGTCTTGATAGCACAGTATTATGAGCACAAGGCGAACGAATTGCACGACCATTTCGTGTCGGGATTGACCCGATTTTGCCTTGTTCTTGCAAGCAAGCAAAACAGCGAACGGCCAGCGCTTTTTCTCCTAAGTCGCATCCACTATTCCCTCCATTTGATGTCGGAAATACAGCTAGAGATTCTTTTGCTGTTTACGGTGCTTAATCCAGCAGTGCATAGAGTGACACTGATGCTCCAGAGCCGACAGAGCCTGCAAAACCCGATCCCTTGGTTCTACGGGATCCAAAATACTTTTCATGCGGTTTCAAGTGAATTTCCCGCCGCCGAAAGCATGTTTCTCTGGTATACCAATGCCATTATTGAGCGGATCCGGGGATTTCGCGGAATTCAAAGCGAATCCAAGAAAAACAAAACCACGCCTCTCCCGTGCTATAACCAAAAAGAGCTTGTTGGAGAGAATCCTGACCAGTTGGTATTGTTGGTGTTGAAGCAGGGTAAGTCGCCTAATACTTCTGTTTATGGGGTGGCTTCACATGACCTTTTGGTGATGTTTAAGGATGTCGTGCAAGACTCGTGCTCTAGATATAATGTGCTTTTTCGGGCCACCGGCCGGAGACACGGGACACGAATGCACGAAATCTACGAGATGAAAATGCCTAATGGGGAGTTGTTTGAGTGTTTTCTAGCGCAAGACGTGTTGTATGTTCGCAGCCGCGCGGATTTTGCACCCACTGATGTTGAGGAGTTTTTGGCACGCCACGCGAATTGAGGAAGGGAAAGGAAGAGAAAGGAAGGTAGGATAGAAAATGAAGAAGAAAAAATGAAGAAAAAGAAGGAAAAGAAGAAGGGAAGCAAAATAGTCACTTATGGATCGTGGTGAATTTTTATCTTGGTGGTCGGTTTCCTTTCTTCTCGTCTCTGCCGTGATTGGAGTATGGTGGAGGCTCTCTCACGTGACCGCGCATGCTCGTCTGGACCCTGGTGCTCACCTGACTGGCAAAACTGGCCTCGATCAGTTCAATATTCTCCTTCAGTCCACCAATTCCTCCCGTCTTTCGGCCCTTTTCCCTCTGTATCTGTTGCTATGTCGAGACCTGGTGCGAGACTTGTGCTGCCGCTTGCGCATGCAGCAAAACCGTGTTTTTTCCGTGGGTCTGCCCGATTATTTTCGATAAGAACCAAGGCCAGAGAGTTGAACAAGTTGATGGATCGTATTGGCGACGAAAACACCCAGGAATCCCAGAAAACTATGAAAGTAGTGCGTAGGATTGGAGCTGGCTCGATCATTGTCGTGTTGTGCTCGCTTTTGTGGGCCAGTTCGCTCGCGGCCCCGGTGAAGGAGTCTCTGAGGGAAGTACCCGACTTAGCCCAGGACGTAAGGGGGTAGTTTGAGAGATTTCGGGGGTCTGTGTGACTGGTGATGAGTAGAGAGAGGGATTTAGATGTGTGGGAATGGAAAAAGGGGGCATAGCACAGTTAAGGAAACAAAATTAAAAGCGACCATGGGCTTTTTTGGATTGTATTTCCTAAAGCGGAAGACAGTGCATGTGGCAGCCCAGTGCTGGAATTAGATTCTTCTTGATGAAGAAATAGGACTGTTTTCTGATACCAATGCAGACTGTGGTATGTATTTTTTGCCTCCACTAGAGAATGAAGAAGCAATGGCGAACGAAACTCGAGAACTGTCGGAACAGTGCCGTTTGCCGACACGCTGATATTTCACGCTGATATTTTCATTCTTTGAAAACACGAGAGAAGGCGGAAAAGAGAGGATTGAAGAACAAACGATTACAGACAAAAGAGGAAGGAGGAAGGAGGAAAGAGGAAAGAGGAAAGAGGGAAATAAAAAACTATGAGGAACAATAAAAAACTCTGTTTGTCTGGCTTTGGCAATATATATAGTTATACAGAGGCACGTTTAGTAGGCCCATAATGGCTCGTTTTCGGTTCTTACGCCTTTTTCAATATGCTTTCTTCCCCAAGTACGCCCCAAATTATTAGTAATCTTATTCGATGATAATCTTTTCCACAACATACTAAACACCGACCTGTCCAAACAAAATCAAAATGTGACATTTGACTGGTGGACCCCATCTCACATGATCCGGTATACACACCAGTGTCAATCAATAGTAAATGAGGCGGTCAAAAAAAGCCTTGTAATACTCCTTGCCGCTTGAAAACAGTTTTTTTCTTCATGAAGGAGGCTGAGACCTCTTTCTGGAGCTTCCCGAGTTCCTCTCTGCAACCATTCATAGATTATTCTCGAATTCGATTTTTGCCGCTTCTTTTTGACTTTTTGATTTTAGTGCCTGTGCGAAATCTCCACCTAATTAAAGTAGAGCCTTGCCGTATCTCCGAAAACGGAGCAACCAGATAAAAAAGGAAGAACAAAAGACCACATCAACGATGTCGGAAAAGCAGAAAAAAAGGCGGTATACTAAAAGTAAAAGCCATTAATACAGAAATCAACAAAAAATTACAAAAACTGGCTCTCACTTGCAATCGTCCGCTGGTCCATCACCTTCTCCTGTCTTTTGCTCTCCTTTCTCAAGACCCACTCTCACTCTCTTTTCCAGGCTTAGTCAGCTGCTCATGCATTTGCATGCAACCACCTGTGCGATACGGGCGCGGGTGCGGCAGCCGCAAGAAAACCAAGCCTGGCACGTGAGCAACATGTGCAATAGTGGAAAAAAAAAAATATCTGGACCGAAAACCGAACGGTACCACAATTTCTTCGTCTTTTCTTAATTTTTTTTTTTGCTGAGTCACAACAATGTTTAGACCTGTGTTGAGAGCGGGCTTGCGCCAGGGCTCGGTGGCCGCCGCAAGAAGATTTTCCACCGTCAGACCCGTCCGTAGTGGGCCTAAAATGAAGCTTGCTGCGGTGGCCGGGTTTGCCACATTTGCATGTGCGTTAGTTGTGGGGCAAAAGCCTGAAATCAGCAACGACGCCGACCAGGAAAAGGTCGCCAGCGACATGCACATGGCCGAGATCAATGCTGATGCGGAAAAAACCGGGTTTGAATTAGTCCAGGCCGCAAAAGATGGGGCCGACGCAGTTTCAGAAACGGTTTCCGAGAAGATCTCGGAGAAGGTGGGGTCTGGAAAAGACGGCAAGTCTGTCACGGAGACGGTGACGGAAAAGGTGTCCGAAAAGGTGTCTGGGGCCGTATCGGGAGCCGTTTCTGAAACCGTGGCCGGGGCCGTTGGGGCGGTTGAGGCCATGACCGGGTCACCCGAGAAGGACTCTGAGAAACTATCCAAAGAGGGTTCTGAAGCATCTTCCGAAAACGGATCCGAAGACCCAGAAGAAGGGTCACAGGCCGCGGCGTTTAACCCCGAAACGGGGGAAATCAACTGGGACTGCCCTTGCTTGGGAGGCATGGCCCATGGCCCTTGTGGTGAAGAATTCAAGGCAGCGTTTGCCTGTTTTGTCTACTCGGAAACCGAGCCAAAGGGCATTGACTGCATTACCAAGTTTGAGACCATGAGAACTTGTTTTAGACAGCACCCAGAACACTACAAGGAGGAGCTTTACGAGGACGAGGAAGCAGACGGCCAAGCTAAGGGCCAGGACAAGGGCCAGGACAAGGGCCAGGACAAGGGTCACGACAAGGGCCATGGCCAGGCCGTGGCCGAGTCGGCGAAAGAGGTGGCCAGCGAAGCAGTAGAGAAAATCAGCGAAAAGGCCGCCGACGGTGCTCAGGCAGCCAAGGACGCTGTGAAATCTGCAAAGTCTGCATGAGCTCATAGCTTTTAGATACGCTCAGTGGTGCCTTCCAAGCCTCACGCCTGTACATACCAAACGATGGAGAAGATCACCAGCCACTGCATAACAATTTATATATCGATATTTTGAACTGACATTTTTTTTATTTTCCTCTTCTTCACTTCCTCTATTTTGTCGCCATATTGGTGGAAGCGGGAAATTGCTATTCGGCACGGTCTTCGCTTTGATCACCCGCAGTATTACAGTATAACACCTCTAAGTGGCGCGACCCCTAAGTGGCTCGATTTTTGCGAAATTAATTATAAGCTCGATTTTAAATCAATTTTTCTTAACACACAGAACTAAAATTAAATATAAAATTACTAGTCTTTTTTCGTACACGTTTCAATTCTATGGCCTGGCAATCTGCATTTTCCACAAAGCCTTTTCAGCTTTTTACGTACCGGTGAGCCATTGTTCACAATTTCGTCTAAATTGTTGAGATTGAATTCTAACGCTTCTGTAGGGGGTAACGAGATCTGCTCCACGTCCTCGACAGATAAATCACATTCCTTGAGGTA